>CM037474.1:25863487-26050987 GCA_021014325.1 Plazaster borealis
TGTTTTGTGTTCCACTGTTCTTCATTATTTTTTAACATCAGTTCCTTACTGATTTCATCCATTCTATATCCCACAGTCGCCGGTTTTCGGGGTACCATAGCTTTTTCTTTGAATTGAAGAGGGAAAAAAATGATGCCATAAATATCAACTGATGTCCTAATTGGCTTCCTTTGTTTATAAGAAGTATGCAAACATATTATATTAAAACTTGATGGACATTGAAACTTTCACACCACGCACCGATCTTCGATGACTTCAATAGCGTCCCATTTGTTTTGAGTTTTACCTGTTTTCAAGGCAAATAAGAAAGTATGGTGTGAAGCCATACGTAAAAGAAACATCTGCAGTGACTACAAGTGCTCTGTGAGACTTTGTGTATGACTCTATAGCCAGTAGTTGTCCTCATTTTATTCAAAATATTTTTTATTTAATTTTAAAAATTACCATTGTAATTTGCAAAAACTGTTTAATTTTTTTAAAAAAATAATAATAATAATTCTTGGCTTTCAAATCTAATTTTTATTTAGTTTTGTGTCTTTTTATGTTTCTTAACATTTATAATAAAGCATACAAATAAACAGTGATAATTGAATCACCAAGCCGATGTTTAAATTTTGATATCAATAATAATAATGACATGAGGGTTACAAAAAAAAATCTCCAGACTATTAGAAAATGATATGGCACGGCTTCTTTAAAGGCAGTGGACACTATTGGTAATTACTCAAAATATTTATTAGCATAAAACCTAACTTGGTGAGAAACGGCTCCCTCTGAAGTGGAGTAGTTTTCGAGAAAGAAGTAATTTTCCACGAATTTGATTTCGAGACCTCAAAATTAGATGAGGTCTCGAAATCAACTTGCATCTGAAAGCACAGAACTCCGTGTGACAAGGTTGTTTTTTTCTTCTGTTATCTCGCAACCTCGATGACCAATTGAGCTCAAGTTTTCACAGGCTTGTTATTTTATGCATTTGTTGAGATCTATTTCTTCCTCCATGGATACACCAAGTGAGAAGACTGGTCTTTGACAATTACCAATAGTGTCCACTGTCTTTAAGCCTCTGTATTTTTCCCCCAGAATGCTCAGCAGAATGTTCAGTCACATGATTTGATCATCGTGAATTGTTAATTGAGAAAGTGTTTGATGAAACTTTTTCGGCGGTCAATTTTTTTGTTATGGCCCCGACAGTATGACATATTTTTGAACCTTGTAGAAATGCCTAAAATACCACAACTTTTTGCATTTACAAGTACAACTAATAACAAGTGGAGCCTTACATGTTTCTAAGTTTTGGTCGAAGGAGAGAAGACTGTGCTTGGCAAGTCAAACCACAAAAATTGTATCTAGGGACTGTTTACATCGCGCGCAGAGAGGTACGATTTGCCCCGATTTCAGGGTCGCCTTGTATACAGGACCTCCTCTACGATACGGTAGTTTACGACTTTCTGGGCGGCAATATTTTTTGTGTTTATTCCATTTACAAACTAGATTTGTGAAACGAGGGCAAATTTTTTGTTTTGTTTAATAATCGTAATTAACCACCAATGAGATGACTTCCTACTTCGCCTTATCTCCTAATCAATAGACGATGTGACCTGTGACATCACATGTTTACAAAAGAGCCACAGAGCCTGGACTTCCTGCAGGCACGATTTGTACACAGACTAATGGAATAAAACAAAATCTTATATTTTATGGAGATTGCACTGTCTAATTCTTATCAACTTTTGATATGATGAAAGGGGGCACATCTCAAAACTTGTCCAACTTTTACTTTCATAATTCTTGGATTTATGTGGAAATTATGACACAAAATGTCAACTTTCCCATAGGACCTGTGTAGTATCTTGCCTGCCAGAATACCCAAAGAATGCACAAGGTCACACTTATTGTAAACAAAGTTCACATGGTCTATACATGTATATACTGAAAACCCCGAAGATCAACTTATTCCCCTATTAGTAATTATGGATTTTCGAGAGAGAGAGGGACTCAGGCCTAACCGTTTGTTCTGTTATCCCTCCATCCGTACTTAATATTAATTTATCTTATAAAATAAACAGACAATTTTAAAGTTTACTTATAATTAAACAACTTTGTGCAAGTTAACAAAAATGAGCAGGATAGGGCCTACAGTCAGAGGTCAGAGATGGTGCATCTGACATGGTAATTTGGCTGGTGACTTGTGAGCATAATTTATGTTGTAGGGCCTACCATGGAGGAAGAAATACTCCTTTCTCCATGGGCCTACTTAGCTATGAAGACATTGTGCCCGGGTCTTTAATATTCTTCATAATAGGTCAGTTCGGTCACTTCCTTGATGTCTGAATAATCTTGGTAAATTTTAGCTTTCTAAAATTTGTTTAAAACTATACGTTAACTACATGTAGGCCCTATACCATAGAGCAAAGGGTAGCCCTACATTAGTTACTCTCCAAGTATAGAGCCAACTAATACAAACAATTTGTGTGTGCCACACAGCGGGTGCCCAGTGCGCAGTGAAGCTTGACGACAGCTTTTCTCTCCAACTCGCATAATCTCACCTTGCCCTTATATGGTGTTATTCACGGGGACCTCACCGACGAGTGTGGTGTGGAGAGACTCGATCCCTGGAAAAAATCTCATCGATAAAAATAACAAGATGCATCACAAACCTTTCTGGGTGTGTATACGAGTCATAATGTATTGTCAGTGGTTCGACTCGATTTCTTGTAGCCTTCCTCTTGTGATGTTATGTCTGTTTGCTGTACGTCATTAATCACCAGATCAAACATTGGGTGATAAACGGAATGATGTAATTGTGCAAATAAAAGTCTTAAGTTAATAAAATGACTCAGGTAGCCGAGGGATTACCCTCCTCGCCATATTTGGCCATTGATAAGTTTCTTCCTGAAATTAAAAAAGGTATAAAAATGGCTGGCAATGCTAGAAGAAGACAAGAAACCACCTTGCGAGCATCCGATTAAGTGCAAAGTTTATTTACGCATTTTAGTAGAGATCAGTAGAATTGTAAACTGTATATTATAAAAAATAATTCACCTTCACTTTTCAAGACTTTATTCAAGACTATTACCTGTCGAAGCACCGTGTTCCACCCAGCATTACCAGAATCGTGACCAGTGAGAACCAGTTTGGGTAAGTTTATTTTTTACAAAGTGTTCCAAAACACTGGCTTTCGTCGTTTATTGTTGGCCTTCCGGATTTGTATCCATAAAGCTCACACGGCCTATTCAACCCGTTGTTATGATCAACTCATTGTCGTGGTCATGCATAACAAATAAACAAACCACATATTTTTGTCATTTAGTTTGTGCATTTTTCGAGAAAAGACTATTCACGTCGGTTTTTATGATAAAAGACTTTTAATTGTATAGCAACCATCATATCATCTTCCCCTTACAAATTTGATTATACATCTCACACCACACAGTTTCGAAATATTTTTCGGTTAATCCCCGAAACGAAATACATTTTAAAGCTTTAGCCGGTCCTCCTTTTATGGAAAAATTCATCGTGAAAAATATTGTGTTAATCTTATGGGAATAAATTTAATGAAGATGCAGGAAAACGACAGCAAAAGTATTTAGGCCTTTATTCGTATTAGGCTCTTTTCGAAATCACGGCTTAAAATTGGGCTCTGCCTTTGAAACCGTTCACCTGCAGGGCCCAATTTCATAGAGCTGCTAAGCACAAAAATTTGCTTAGCATGAAATTTCTTCCTTGATAAAAACAGGATTAGGCCTACCAACCAAATTTCCATGTGTTGCATATTGCTTGTTACTGGTATTCAGCTGTTGTTTGCTTATGCTGAAAATCACATGGAAATTTGGTTGGTAATCCTGTTTTTATTAAGGAAGAAATTTCATGCTAAGCAAATTGTTGTGCTTAGCAGCTGTATGAAATTGGGCCCTGATCATTGAAGCCCCCGTAAAGGAAAGCGCACGTCTTCTCAATAACTGACGGAGCCTAAAACCAAAGCCAAAGTCCAAGTCGTGGTTTCGAGAAGAGCCATAGCTCTATAGCTATAATTATTGTTCCTATTCAATCAGTGCAACCAAACCGAGGTTGCCGGAAGGGAAAATGGAAACCGTATATCCGGCATTTTTGGTACAAAATACTGAAAACCCGTAATAACTATGTACATTACAGATCTAGACTTGCACTTAAACTATAGACCTGATTGGATAAGGTCCATCAAAAAATTGTAACATCTCACAATCCTGAATTTTCGTTATCCCAGTGGCGTAACTAAGGGGGGGGGGCACGTGCCCCCAATTGATGTCCGTGCCCCCCGGGCGCCCCCCCCCCCAATTGAGATCTGGACTTTTGTGATTAGAAATTTCCAGAGTAAAATGATACATTTTTTACGCTTTGATGAGATAATTTCGATGTTTTTAAAACTATCCGTTTACATGCAGACAATTTTTTTTGTTTACACCCACGCCAGATTATCTTTAAAAAAATAGTAAAGCAACAAAAAAAGGGCGATGCAAAAGGGGCTTGTTCAGTCCCATAACCAGGATTTTTTATTTTTTTTAATTTTTTTTTTTTTGGGGGGGGGGGGGCGAATTTGAAAAAATGTACATTGGTGCGTTAGCGCCGCCCGTCACGTAGCGACGCAGGGGAGTGGGAGGAGGATGTGCCCCCTCAGAAGTTCGAAATTTTGTAAAAAAGAATGCCCAATTCAAGCCTTTTGGTGCACCATTTGTGCGCTATGATATTGGTTATTATATCTGAAAACATCTCAATTAGGCCTACAGCTTTGTATCAATATTATTTCTACATATTTATTGCTCAGACGGCGTATGCCACCCATTGCGTCCTCTATTTACATCTTTGTATAATATTTTATGTTATAAATGTCGTAAACTAACGATAATAAGTCACAGCTACGATGCAGACTTTTTTAATTAATTATTTTTTTCAGACTTTTTAATTCTTTTTTTTAAGTAGTTTTTTTTATATTTTTTATTTTTATTTTTTTAGGGGGGCCGTCCGACCCCAGCCCCCCCCCCGATTACGGGCATGGGCTTGTTTCAAAGAAAAAGGCAAACGGAAACTTGGCCAGAAGTGCCCCCCTAGAAAAAATGGTGCACCCCCTTGTGCCCCCCTGAAATTTTACCCTAGTTACGCCGCTGTCAAAAGACTGAGGGATGAACGAAACCAGAACAAAATTGTCCACACCACAAATTTAATCTCAATGCAATAATTCGATCTTTACAGAACATTTTCAACACACCTGAGTTCGCAAGTTGTAAAAAAAAAGAAAACCCACCACCAAGCATCATGTCTATGTTCGGCGATGACGACATATCAGCCCTTGTTATCGACAACGGGTCCGGTATGACCAAGGCAGGATTCGCCGGGGATGATGCGCCTCGTGCCGTCTTTCCAGCCGTGGTGGGCCGACCTCGTCATGAGGTAAGAAAGTCGAAAAAGTTAATTTTCTATGACACATTATTTTTTTCCACAAATATGTCTATAAGTTGTTAAAAGGTAGGGTATAGTTTTGGTAACTGTCAAAAACCAGTATCCTCACTTGGTGTATCCCAACATATGCATAAAATAACAAACCTGTGAAAATTTGGGCTCAATTATTGATCATCGAAGTTGCAATAAAACAATGAAAGAAAGAATCCCCACCCCCCAAAAAAAAAAACAACAACAACAAAAACAACAACCCCCACCCCCCCAAACCCCCCCAAAACAAAACCAAAAGACCAAAAAACACCCACCATTGTTGCATAGAATTGTGTGCTTTCAGATACTCGAGAAAAGCTTCATGCCTAAAGTCTTTCTCAGATTCAAATTTTGGAGTGAAAAATTACCTCTTTCTCGAAAAATACATTACTTCAAAGGGGGTCGTTTCTATAACAATATTTTATAATATCGACAGCGCTCCAGTGCTCTTTAATAACAAGTGAGTTTTTATGGTCATTAACTTGTGGAGCAATTGCCAAAAGTACACCATGCCTTTAAAAAGATATAAATCTAATTTTTGACTGGTTTAGAGTTTTGAATTAGTTGTATAGGGAAGGGTAAAGTCATTTACACCCTCGCAGGTTTTCAATTCCACCATCAAACAAACCTCTATTTTAAACAAATTAGGTGCCCCTCTTCATTAAAGTAACGAACAACGGTTCACATGTCACTTGGAATTTGCCCACCATTTCGATTGCAGCAAACCGTGATTTTGGGTCTTCGAATGCCATTCTCATTCATGACTTTGAAAGTATTGAATTTTTAATGGAAGTTTGGATTGGCTCAATAATTTTGTTGTACTAAATACTATAGAGTGTTGTGGCCGAGCGGTCTATAATGCATCGGACTCAAGTTCTGATGGCTGGATCATCGGAGTGTGGGTTCGATTCTCAGTCACGACACTTATGTCCCTGTGCAAGCCACTTAACCATAAATTGCTTCACTAAGCCAGGTATATAAATGGGAACCTCGGAGGGCAGAGCCCGTTTTGCGTTGGATGAACCCCCTCGGTTTTAATTTAACTCACAGGGATTTAAACAAGTTTGAGGAATGGTCTAGTGTGCCCAATGAACTAGCCAAGGACAATACAATGTTATAAAGCGCCAAATTGATAATGTGTGCTATATAACCTAGTATTATTATTAAAATGATTATTGATCGCTGAACTTTCAGATACACACCGTATCAACAATTGACTATCAATATTATCCCTATTTTCAACAGGTAATGATGGCGGGAATGGGAAAGAAAGACAGCTACATCGGAGACGAAGCCCAAAGTAAACGAGGAATCCTCAGCCTCAAGTACCCCATCGAACACGGTATCGTCACCAACTGGGACGATATGGAGAAGATCTGGCACCACACCTTCTACAATGAGTTACGTGTGGCTCCAGAGGAGCACCCTGTCTTGCTGACTGAGGCACCTCTGAACCCCAAAGCCAACAGAGAAAAGATGACACAGGTATTTAGGCTATTGGCAAATATTCAGTCTGCAAAATATTACACCAAATTCATTGATTTACCCTCAAAACATGATTCGAGACCAAACAGGATATCCGTTATTTCTGCAAATGAAATAATTCACTTTGAAATATTACCCCACCAAGTAGGCCTACAATGTTGACAAGAAAATATTGTTTCACTTTTTCATATGAGACAGACGCTTACAAAAATTAACTTTTCCATTAAAAGTTCACCTTACTTCCACTAGTTCTTGTTCAAAATACAACTCATACCTTCTCCTTTCAGATAATGTTCGAGACCTTCAACGTTCCAGCGATGTACGTCAGCATCCAGGCCGTCCTGTCCCTCTACTCGTCCGGCCGGACCACCGGAATTGTCTTCGATTCTGGTGACGGTGTTTCACACGTTGTGCCGATCTACGAGGGTTACTCGTTGCCTCATGCGATCCAGAGGATTGACTTGGCCGGCCGAGACCTGACCGACTACCTCATGAAGATTCTGACGGAGCGAGGGTACTCATTCTCCACCACAGGTAAGACTTCAATAATGTGTATTTAGGCAAGTTTTGCTTCAATAACAAGGGGTCAATCACCAAGATTCTGGTTTTGACAGTCCTACATCGAGTCCCACATCGCACTGCATGAATGAACTTTTGTGTTAAAGCAAGCATTATTGTACACATTCTTTGATTATCAGTTTAGTATTTGGTTTGAATGAAATTTCCTCCCACTTTGGATTCAATCCTCTCCCAAAGATTCCCACGCAAGGCAGCCATTCTTTTAGTGGAATGAAAAGGTGAAATAAACTAAATACCGGTACATAATGCCTTATACATAGTCTGCAAATTATAAAGACCTATAATTGATGACCGTATTTAATCATTTCAGCTGAGCGGGAGATTGTTCGTGACATCAAGGAGAAGCTTTGCTACTCAGCTCTCGACTTTGACCAGGAGATGGTCACTGCCCAGAATAGCTCCAGCCTGGAGAAAAGCTACGAGCTACCTGATGGTCAAGTTATCACCATTGGCAGTGAGAGGTTCCGATGCCCAGAGGTGCTGTTCCAACCTTCCTTTATTGGTATGGAGTCGACTGGTGTCCACGAGGCAGTCTTCAACAGCATTCAGAAATGCGACTTGGACATCCGCAGGGACTTTTTCAGTAACTTGGTGATGTCCGGAGGATCCACCATGTTCCCAGGCATGGCTGACCGGATGAATAAGGAGTTGACCTCCCTTGCTCCTGCCTCTGTAAAGGTGAAGACCATAGCACCTCCTGAGAGGAAGTACTCGGTGTGGATTGGTGGATCCATCTTGGCTTCTCTGTCATCATTTACTCAAATGTGGATCAACAAACAGGAATATGATGAGTGTGGTCCCTCAATCGTCCACCGAAAGTGTTTCTAGTTGCTGTAAGGTTGCTTCATCGTTGAGCACTGACAGTAATGTAAACCGTTTCGACTACAATTTGTACACAAACTGAAATTTGTCGATAGACTTTGGGAAATGCCTTTGATTTGAAGTCTTATTTATTGTCATCACAAGTTTATAAATTTACCCATTGTTAAAGAAATCATAATATTAGTTGAGAATATTGAATGGGGCTATTTAATGAGCATTATATCAAGTTTGCATAACAGAAACTCTATGCCAAAAAGACGTAGCATTGTGTTTCACTGACTGCATTCTATACAAACCGCCTTGAAAATAAAAATAATACAACGAAATTCGGCCTATGTCATGCAATTAAGAACAAGAAAAAACATAGTCGATGGTGGTCCGTGACGTTTCTTTATTTAAAAATTTAACTTTGCAAGTAATGTTGTTTTCATACTTGTTACTTTTATAAACCAGCCGTTAACGCTATTATATTGTAATGTACTATTTATATTTGCTTTAATTAATTAATATTTTTGTAAAAACAAATCACAGTGAGTGAATAATGTTTTCCCCATTGGAGTTTTCCTCCCACATCTAAAAGTGAACAATTCTTCTCGTTTCCTACTTATCCTGTTATTGGCGCTAATTGAGCTAATGGATGTAAAACATAAATTGTGTAATACAAATTATTTTCAATAATAAAGGATTTTTGTGAAGAACCTCAGATGTCTGACTCAATTAATTTTCGGTTGCCCGTATATCATAACACCAAATAGACAAGCCATTTTTTTCATCTCAGCCTCGCTTTGGTTACACTAATTTGAATTGTGAAACATAAATAATTATGTTTGCACTATGGGAAAGGTTCATATGGGATGTATAATGACGCGTTACCATGCAAACTGTGGTGCCATTGTACCTTTTCATCCTTGAACAGTTGGATGTATTGTAGCTCAAAAGTGAAAACCTAAATGGGATGGGGCTGTGATGGAGGGGATCAATAATTAACAAAATGACTATGAACATTACTTGGAGGTATCGTGTCCGTAAATGTGATATAGACCCATTGCACAACGCGCAGCATCACAAGCGCCTACCCTGGGTGTCCTTTTGGGTGTCAAAATCGTATACAAACCATCCACAAAAGAGAGTTGACACCCAAAATGACGCGCATTGTTCGGAGGTGCGCTCCGCGTTGTGTAAGGGGTCTATAGAAATCAATAGATCCCCATTGCCCCATCCCCATTCGACGGGGTACTTCAGACACAGGAGACCCTTCTTCCTAATTGCCTCATTTCCAATGTAGATGTCTTTGATACCCAACTCCGCTGCAAATTTCTACATGGAAAATGTTAATGAATTTTTTTATAACAAAACTTTTGAGGACAGACTTCTGTGAGTGTGTAATTATGTCACAGTTCAGCTTGAGTAAATTTGATTTTGGTTCAAAGACATTAAACCATTGAATCTCTCCTTAAAGGTAGGGTCATTGATGTTGAAAATGTTAATAATTTTTTTTATAACAAAACTTTTGAGGACAGACTTCTGTGAGTGTGTAATTATGTCACAGTTCAGCTTGAGTAAATTTGATTTTGGTTCAAAGACATTAAACCATTGAATCTCTCCTTAAAGGTAGGGTCATTGATTGGTAAATACTCAAAAAATGAATGACCATAAAATTTACTTGGTGAGAAGCACTGCACTCTGTTGATAGTATAAACTATTTTGAGAAAGGATTCCCTTCAAAGTAATGTGGTTTGGATAATTTTCCACCCCTAAACTAGAATCATAAGAAACGATTCATGCATGATTTTTTGTTGCGGTTGAATGGCTTCTGACTGGCACCCCCCCCGAACAAAGATATTGACAAAATAGGGGGACCGCCAACATAGGGCTAGATAGTTGGTGGAGCGCCGGCACGTTAAACCGGAGGTCGTTGGTTCAAATTCTGCTCTAATCAATTTTTTTTTGTTCAACCCAAAATCATGAATCTTTTTCTCAGATTTCCGAGGGTTGATTCATGACTCTATCGTGGACAGATTCAAAGTTCTTGTGAAAATAATTTCACAAGAAGACACTGTCTCAGCAAGAAGACACTGTATTCAGCTGAACCTTTCACATGCGACTTTTATTGTATTTTTCTTGATGATTTTGCCAATAAATGAGCATTAAGTTGACAAAAACAAAATAATGACCCTACCTTGAAGTCAAATCTATCATCACAAGATATAAAGTCGAAAGGGTCCACTCATGGATTGTTCAACTGATTTATTTTCAATGTGTAGCTTAGTTGTGATGTCATCATAACCCTGATCCCTCCGGCTGCATGGTGGGTCAGGGACTAGAGGGTAAGGTCATCGTACTACATCATGTTTGTGTAAACCTTACCTCATGTCGAGGTTTGCCCACCACTGTCCGAAAGACACTGTGTGGCGCATCGTCACCTGCAAATCCGGTCTTACTGTAATAGGATCCATTGTCAATAACAATGGTGCGTGATTCATCTTGTTGCGTTGCCATTGTTGTTTGATATTTATCTGGAAAATTAAAAACAAGAGTGGAGTTCATTGTATAATGCAGTTGAAGATCAAGACCCATACAGATCATCACAACTAGATTTGGTGAAAGTGTAAAAAACATGGTTTACCATAGTTGTGCGACGACATTACAGTTACACAGACAGTTCATGAGTTGAGCAAACTTCTGTAAAAAACATGGTTTACCATAGTTGTGCTAATCGTAACCATCGATATCCTCCTAACAGTCATAGACCAGCAGAAGCTTATGATAAACCATAACATTTTTTGACAAATTTGTGCAAACTTTTTTCCTAGCATTTAAAATGTACAGATTGTGTACATTTCAAATTTTCAGAGCAAAGCTGTCGGAAAAATTTCCAAATTTTAACACATGGTCTTTGAAAATGTCATTTAGGGACTTTTCTATTTCTGAACAATTTTCCAGTTATAAATACAGTCAAAAATCTGTGGAGGGCGTGTCATCGTCGAGCGGTTAAGCCTCAAACTATCCCAAATTGCCCTGCCTGTTTAGGGCCTACTCCTCAAATCACCCCAAACCGCCCTGCCTGTTACTCCTCAAACCACCCCGAACCGCCCTGCCTGTTACTCCTCAAGTCACCCCAAACCACTATCGAACAAACCTCTACTCTACATAGTTCTAGGACTAGAACTAGAAGTAACCTAAAATGTACACCGCATGGTCACGGTGTCGACTCTTAAAAATTGCCATTTTCAGGACTTGTTAATTATTTAACAAGTTTTCTGATTTTTCAAAGGGCAAAAATTCGGATTCAGAAACCAGACGGAAGTATAAGACTATCATGCCTGCTGTGGGTAATGAGGTATTATTTTTTTATTTCCAAAGGTATGTAGCGAATATTTTCAATCATATTTTAAACAATTTATTTCTTTGACTTGAGACGACATTACAGTTACACAGACAGTTCATGAGTTGAGCAAACTTCTGTGCACAACTTTCCATAATATTAAACAAACGTTTACTTCGTTCACCTCCATGATCTGTCTGATATTTTCAACCTCAAAGCTTCCATATGGTAAAGCAAACAAAACAACTGTGTAAATTATTTACCTGGATTTACCTGGATGTAGAGCGTTAAAGCTTTTGCTTATTTGCTCCTCTTGACTGCAGAACTGTAATTGTTCGAAAGGTAGTTTCATCTTGTATAAAATAACCCAAACAAGTTGTAATTTGTCACACAATACAGTAGAAAAATCTACATCCTCCCGACGACGGTCCAGCCGCGTCCAACCAAGGAGTAAATGACTCCACACCATAGCTGCCATAAATTATGGCATAACAGTAGTGTTCTTTTGCAACCGTTTCACACCTACGTACATGTATGCTTACCTAGAAAAAGTTCCAACTACCAGCGTCATCGAGAGAGCCACACCGCAGGGAATGATCGAGGCCCGAAATAAAAATCATGAGTTGATTGTTGGGTGGGCGTTCTGTGGGTCCTTTCTCTATGGTGTACCATGGTAAATTCCTACCTCCATGGGTCAACCAAATTGTACACCAAAAACCTTTACCCAGCTGTGTGTGTGTTGACCAATGTTGACGTAAACTTTATAATTCAGGACTTTAGAGGGCGTGCTAGAGGTTTCAGCGATCACACAGCGATAAAATGTTTTTCTGAACAAAACAAAACAATGTTGTCAAAACACTCAATCAAAAATAATAGTCACATATTCTTTTAGACGATAAAAACGATCTTCATAGTCCTGTTTTGTGTTCCACTGTTCTTCATTATTTTTTAACATCAGTTCCTTATTGATTTCATCCATTCTATATCCCACAGTCGCCGGTTTTCGGGGTACCATAGCTTTTTCTTTGAATTGAAGAGGGAAAAAAATGATGCCATAAATATCAACTGATGTCCTAATTGGCTTCCTTTGTTTATAAGAAGTATGCAAACATATTATATTAAAACTTGATGGACATTGAAACTTTCACACCACGCACCGATCTTCGAAGACTTCAATAGCGTCCCATTTGTTTCGAGTTTTACCTGTTTTCAAGGCAAATAAGAAAGTATGGTGTCCCGGTGAAGCCATACGTGGAAGAAACATCTGCAGTGACACAAGTGTTCTGTGAGACTTTGTGTATGACTCTATAGCCAGCAGTTGTCTTCATTTTATTCAAAATATTTTTTTGTTAAATTTTAAAAATTACCATGGTAATTTGCAAAAACTGTTTTTTAATATTTTTTTTAAATAATAATAATAATTCTTGGCTTTCAAATCTAATTTTTATTTAGTTTTGTGTCTTTTTATGTTTCTTAACATTTATAATAAAGCATACAAATAAACAGTGATAATTGAATCACGCCGATGTTTAAATTTTGATATTAATAATAATAATGACATGAGGGTTACAAAAAAAAATCTCCAGACTATTAGAAAATGATATGGCACGGCTTCTTTAAGCCTCTGTATTTTTCCCCCCAGAATGCTCAGCAGAATGTTCAGTCACATGATTTGATCATCGTGAATTGTTAATTGAGAAAGTGTTTGATGAAACGTTTTCGGGGGTCAATTTTTTTGTTATGGCCCCGACAGTATGACATATTTTTGAACCTTGTAGAAATGCCTAAAATACCACAACTTTTTGCATTTACAAGTACAACTAATAACAAGTGGAGCCTTACATGTTTCTAAGTTTTGGTCGAAGGAGAGAAGACTGTGCTTGGCAAGTCAAACCACAAAAATTGTATCTAGGGACTGTTTACATCGCGCGCAGAGAGGTACGATTTGCCCCGATTTCAGGGTCGCCTTGTATACAGGACCTCCTCTACGATACGGTAGTTTACGACTTTCTGGGCGGCAATATTTTTGTGTTTATTCCATTTACAAACTAGATTTGTGAAACGAGGGCAAATTTTTTGTTTTGTTTAATAATCGTAATTAACCACCAATGAGATGACTTCCTACTTCGCCTTATCTCCTAATCAATATATACTGAAAACCCCGAAGTTCAACTTATTCCCTAATTATGGATTTTCGAGAGAGAGAGGGACTCAGGCCTAACCGTTTGTTCTATTATGCCTCCATCCGTACTTAATATTAATTTATCTTATAAAATAAACAGACAATTTTAAA
The DNA here is from genome assembly GCA_021014325.1 of Plazaster borealis. NCBI lineage: Eukaryota > Metazoa > Echinodermata > Asteroidea > Forcipulatida > Labidiasteridae > Plazaster > Plazaster borealis. The sequence continues at coordinate 25,877,455 of CM037474.1, forward strand.
GTTTACTTATAATTAAACAACTTTGTGCAAGTCAACAAAAATGAGCAGGATGGGGGCTACAGTCAGAGGTCAGAGATGGTGCATCTGACATGGTAATTTGGCTGGTGACTTGTGAGCATAATTTATGTTGTAGGGCCTACCATGGAGGAAGAAATACTCATTCCTCCATGGGCCTACTTAGCTATGAAGACATTGTGCCCGGGTCTTTAATATTCTTCATAATAGTTCAGTTCGGTCACTATGTCTGAATTATCTTGGTAAATTTTAGCTTTCTAAAATTTGTTTAAAACTTTATACATTAACTACATGTAGGCCCTATACCATAGAGCAAAGGGTGGCCCTACATAATGTTACTCTCCAAGTATAGAGCCAACTAATACAAACAATTTGTGTGTGCCACACAGCGGGTGCCCAGTGCGCAGTGAAGCTTGACGCTACAGCTTTTCTCTCCAACTCGCATAATCTCACCTTGCCCTTATATGGTGTTATTGGGGACCTCACCAACGAGTGTGGTGTGGAGAGACTCGATCCCTGGAAAAAAATCTCATCGATAAAAATAACAAGATGCATCACAAACCTTTCTGTGTATACGAGTCATAATGTATTGTCAGTGGTTCGACTCGAGTTCTTGTTGCCTTCCTCTGGTGATGTTATGTCTGTTTGCTGTACGTCATTAATCACCAGATCAAACATTGGGTAATAAACGGAATGATGTAATGTGCAAATAAAAGTCTTAAGTTAATAAAATGACTCAGGTAGCCGAGGGATTACCCTCCTCGCCATATTTGGCCATTGATAAGTTTCTTCCTGAAATTAAAAAAGGTATAAAAATGGCTGGCAATGCTAGAAGAAGACAAGAAACCACCTTGCGAGCATCCGATTAAGTGCAAAGTTTATTTACGCATTTTAGTAGAGATCAGTAGAATTGTGAACTGTATATTATAAAAAATAATTCACATTCACTTTTCAAGACTTTATTCAAGACTATTACCTGTCGAAGCACCGTGTTCCACCCAGCATTACCAGAATCGTGACCAGTGAGAACCATTTTGGGTAAGTTTATTTTTTACAAAGTGTTCCAAAACACTGGCTTTCGTCGTTTATTTTTGGCCTTCCGGATTTGTATCCATAAAGCTCACACGGCCTATTCAACCCGTTGTTATGATCAACTCATTGTCGTGGTCATGCATAACAAATAAACAAACCACATATTTTTGTCATTTAGTTTGTGCATTTTTCGAGAAAAGACTATTCACGTCGGTTTTTATGATAAAAGACTTTTAATTGTATAGCAACCATCATATCATCTTCCCCTTACAAATTTGATTATACATCTCACACCACACAGTTTCGAAATATTTTTCGGTTAATCCCCGAAACGAAATACATTTTAAAGCTTTAGCCGGTCCTCCTTTTATGGAAAAATTCATCGTTAAAAATATTGTGTTAATCTTATGGGAACAAATTTAATGAAGATGCAGGAAAACGACAGCAAAGGTATTTAGGCCTTTATTCGTATTAGGCTCTTTTCGAAATCACGGCTTAAAATTGGGCTCTGCCTTTGAAACCGTTCACCTGCAGGGCCCAATTTCATAGAGCTGCTAAGCACAAAAATTTGCTTAGCATGAAATTTCCTCCTTGATAAAAACAGGATTAGGCCTACCAACCAACTTTCCATGTGTTGCATATTGCTTGTTACTGGTATTCAGCTGTTGTTTGCTTATGCTGAAAATCACATGGAAATTTGGTTGGTAATCCTGTTTTTATCAAGGAAGAACTTTCATGCTAAGCAAATTGTTGTGCTTAGCAGCTGTATGAAATTGGGCCCTGATCATTGAAGCCCCCGTAAAGGAAAGCGCACGTCTTCTCAATAACTGACGGAGCCTAAAACCAAAGCCAAAGTCCAAGTCGTGGTTTCGAGAAGAGCCATAGCTCTATAGCTATAATTATTGTTCCTATTCAATCAGTGCAACCAAACCGAGGTTGCCGGAAGGGAAAATGGAAACCGTATATCCGGCATTTTTGGTACAAAATACTGAAAACCCGTAATAACTATGTACATTACAGATCTAGACTTGCACTTAAACTATAGACCTGATTGGATAAGGTCCATCAAAAAATTGTAACATCTCACAATCCTGAATTTTCGTTATCCCAGTGGCGTAACTATGGGGGGGGGGCACGTGCCCCCCCTAATTGATGTCCGTGCCCCCCGGGCGCCCCCCCCCCCCCCAATTGAGATCTGGACTTTTGTGATTGGAAATTTCCAGAGTAAAATGATACATTTTTTAACGCTTTGATGAGATAATTTCGATGTTTTTAAAACTATTTTTCCGTTTACATGCAGATAATATTTTTTGTTTACACTCACTCAAGACTGAGGGATGAACGAAACCAGAACAAAATTGTCCACAACACAAATTTAATCTCAATGCAATAATTCTATTTTTACAGAACATTTTCAACACACCTGAGTTCGCAAGTTGTGAAAAAAAGAAAACCCACCACCAAGCATCATGTCTATGTTCGGCGATGACGACATATCAGCCCTTGTTATCGACAACGGGTCCGGTATGACCAAGGCAGGATTCGCCGGGGATGATGCGCCTCGTGCCGTCTTTCCAGCCGTGGTGGGCCGACCTCGTCATGAGGTAAGAAAGTCGAAAAAGTTAATTTTCTATGACACATTATTTTTTTCCACAAATATGTCTATAAGTTGTTAAAAGGTAGGGTATAGTTTTGGTAACTGTCAAAAACCAGTATCCTCACTTGGTGTATCCCAACATATGCATAAAATAACAAACCTGTGAAAATTTGGGCTCAATTATTGATCATCGAAGTTGCAATAAAACAATGAAAGAAAGAATCCCCAACCCCCCCCCCCAAAAAAAAACAACAACAACAAAAATAACAACAACCCCCCCAAACCCCCCCCCCAAAAAAAACAAAACCAAAAGACCAAAAAACACCCACCATTGTTGCATAGAATTGTGTGCTTTCAGATACTCGAGAAAAGCTTCATGCCTAAAGTCTTTCTCAGATTCAAATTTTGGAGTGAAAAATTACCTCTTTCTCGAAAAATACATTACTTCAAAGGGGGTCGTTTCTATAACAATATTTTATAATATCGACAGCGCTCCAGTGCTCTTTAATAACAAGTGAGTTTTTATGGTCATTAACTTGTGGAGCAATTGCCAAAAGTACACCATGCCTTTAAAAAGATATAAATCTAATTTTTGACTGGTTTAGAGTTTTGAATTAGTTGTATAGGGAAGGGTAAAGTCATTTACACCCTCGCAGGTTTTCAATTCCACCATCAAACAAACCTCTATTTTAAACAAATTAGGTGCCCTCTTCATTAAAGTAACGAACAACGGTTCACATGTCACTTGGAATTTGCCCACCATTTCGATTGCAGCAAACCGTGATTTTGGGTCTTCGAATGCCATTCTCATTCATGACTTTGAAAGTATTGAATTTTTAATGGAAGTTTGGATTGGCTCAATAATTTTGTTGTACTAAATACTATAGAGTGTTGTGGCCGAGCGGTCTATAATGCATCGGACTCAAGTTCTGATGGCTGGATCATCGGAGTGTGGGTTCGATTCTCAGTCACGACACTTATGTCCCTGTGCAAGCCACTTAACCATAAATTGCTTCACTAAGCCAGGTATATAAATGGGAACCTCGGAGGGCAGAGCCCGTTTTGCGTTGGATGAACCCCCTCGGTTTTAATTTAACTCACAGGGATTTAAACAAGTTTGAGGAATGGTCTAGTGTGCCCAATGAACTAGCCAAGGACAATACAATGTTATAAAGCGCCAAATTGATAATGTGTGCTATATAACCTAGTATTATTATTAAAATGATTATTGATCGCTGAACTTTCAGATACACACCGTATCAACAATTGACTATCAATATTATCCCTATTTTCAACAGGTAATGATGGCGGGAATGGGAAAGAAAGACAGCTACATCGGAGACGAAGCCCAAAGTAAACGAGGAATCCTCAGCCTCAAGTACCCCATCGAACACGGTATCGTCACCAACTGGGACGATATGGAGAAGATCTGGCACCACACCTTCTACAATGAGTTACGTGTGGCTCCAGAGGAGCACCCTGTCTTGCTGACTGAGGCACCTCTGAACCCCAAAGCCAACAGAGAAAAGATGACACAGGTATTTAGGCTATTGGCAAATATTCAGTCTGCAAAATATTACACCAAATTCATTGATTTACCCTCAAAACATGATTCGAGACCAAACAGGATATCCGTTATTTCTGCAAATGAAATAATTCACTTTGAAATATTACCCCACCAAGTAGGCCTACAATGTTGACAAGAAAATATTGTTTCACTTTTTCATATGAGACAGACGCTTACAAAAATTAACTTTTCCATTAAAAGTTCACCTTACTTCCACTAGTTCTTGTTCAAAATACAACTCATACCTTCTCCTTTCAGATAATGTTCGAGACCTTCAACGTTCCAGCGATGTACGTCAGCATCCAGGCCGTCCTGTCCCTCTACTCGTCCGGCCGGACCACCGGAATTGTCTTCGATTCTGGTGACGGTGTTTCACACGTTGTGCCGATCTACGAGGGTTACTCGTTGCCTCATGCGATCCAGAGGATTGACTTGGCCGGCCGAGACCTGACCGACTACCTCATGAAGATTCTGACGGAGCGAGGGTACTCATTCTCCACCACAGGTAAGACTTCAATAATGTGTATTTAGGCAAGTTTTGCTTCAATAACAAGGGGTCAATCACCAAGATTCTGGTTTTGACAGTCCTACATCGAGTCCTACATCGCACTGCATGAATGAACTTTTGTGTTAAAGCAAGCATTATTGTACACATTCTTTGATTATCAGTTTAGTATTTGGTTTGAATGAAATTTCCTCCCACTTTGGATTCAATCCTCTCCCAAAGATTCCCACGCAAGGCAGCCATTCTTTTAGTGGAATGAAAAGGTGAAATAAACTAAATACCGGTACATAATGCCTTATACATAGTCTGCAAATTATAAAGACCTATAATTGATGACCGTATTTAATCATTTCAGCTGAGCGGGAGATTGTTCGTGACATCAAGGAGAAGCTTTGCTACTCAGCTCTCGACTTTGACCAGGAGATGGTCACTGCCCAGAATAGCTCCAGCCTGGAGAACAGCTACGAGCTACCTGATGGTCAAGTTATCACCATTGGCAGTGAGAGGTTCCGATGCCCAGAGGTGCTGTTCCAACCTTCCTTTATTGGCATGGAGTCGACTGGTGTCCACGAGGCAGTCTTCAACAGCATTCAGAAATGCGACTTGGACATCCGCAGGGACTTTTTCAGTAACTTGGTGATGTCCGGAGGATCCACCATGTTCCCAGGCATGGCTGACCGGATGAATAAGGAGTTGACCTCCCTTGCTCCTGCCTCTGTAAAGGTGAAGACCATAGCACCTCCTGAGAGGAAGTACTCGGTGTGGATTGGTGGATCCATCTTGGCTTCTCTGTCATCATTTACTCAAATGTGGATCAACAAACAGGAATATGATGAGTGTGGTCCCTCAATCGTCCACCGAAAGTGTTTCTAGTTGCTGTAAGGTTGCTTCATCGTTGAGCACTGACAGTAATGCAAACCGTTTCGACTACAATTTGTACACAAACTGAAATTTGTCGATAGACTTTGGGAAATGCCTTTGATTTGAAGTCTTATTTATTGTCATCACAAGTTTATAAATTTACCCATTGTTAAAGAAATCATAATATTAGTTGAGAATATTGAATGGGGCTATTTAATGAGCATTATATCAAGTTTTGCATAACAGAAACTCTATGCCAAAAAGACGTAGCATTGTGTTTCACTGACTGCATTATATACAAACCGCCTTGAAAATAAAAATAATACAACGAAATTCGGCCTATGTCATGCAATTAAGAACAAGAAAAAAACATAGTCGATGGTGGTCCGTGACGTTTCTTTATTTAAAAATTTAACTTTGCAAGTGATGTTGTTTTCATACTTGTTACTTTTATAAACCAGCCGTTAACGCTATTATATTGTAATGTACTATTTATATTTGCTTTAATTAATGAATATTTTTTTGTAAAAACAAATCACAGTGAGTGAATAATGTTTTCCCCATTGGAGTTTTCCTCCCACATCTAAAAGTGAACAATTCTTCTCGTTTCCTACTTATCCTGTTATTGGCGCTAATTGAGCTAATGGATGTAAAACATAAATTGTGTAATACAAATTATTTTCAATAATAAAGGATTTTTGTGAAGAACCTCAGATGTCTGACTCAATTAATTTTCAGTTGCCCGTATATATCATAACACCAAATAGACAAGCCATTTTTTTCATCTCAGCCTCGCTTTGGTAACACTAATTTGAATTGTGAAACATAAATAATTATGTTTGCACTATGGGAAAGGTTCATATGGGATGTATAATGACGCGTTACCATGCAAACTGTGGTGCCATTGTACCTTTTCATCCTTGAACAGGTATCGTGTCCGTAAATGTGATATAGACCCATTGCACAGCGCGCAGCGTCACAAGCGCCTACCCTGGGTATCCTTTTGGGTGTCAAAATCGTATACAAACCATCCACAAAAGAGAGTTGACACCCAAAATGACGCGCATTGTTCGGAGGTGCGCTCCGCGTTGTGTAAGGGGTCTATAGAAATCAATAGACCTTTCTTTTGTTGATAAACAAACCGCGCTGGTTGGCATGGACGGCCGAATGTTAGCAAAACATTCAATCGTGTTAACAAATGTTGTATCCAAATTCAACATTTCTGTAAACTTTCAATCAACCAAAAATACATACCATGATTGGTTGCTTTGCTTCCAACAAATTCAACACTATTTTAGAATATTTGTGTAACATTATTACAAACTGTGGCTATCTGCTTATGCTTTGCATTTATGGCTTTCCATAGTTTTCCAACCTCGGTTGGCAAAAACTCGGGCTGTGACGTGTCAAAAGAAAGGTCTATAGATCCCCATTGCACAACGCGAAACGCTACAGGTACGCTGAGGTCACGCGCACGTTTTTACGTACGAAGAACAGCTATCGTCCAATGATCTGCCTCCTTTTTGAGAGTGTGACGTCATATGCAAGGGGTCTATAGACCTTATGCATTGAAGTCATCCAGCCGCCAACTTAGAGGTAAAACGATGACGAAACAATCGAAATGCACAGATTTGTACGCGCGGCGCACAGGATTTGCCAATGAACAACCTCCTTTTGACCTCTAGGCGAGGGCGCCCTACTGTTATGACATCATGTGCATAAGGTCTATAGGCCGTTTTTGAAACCACGGCCTGGGCCTCGGGCTTGGGCTTAGGTCCCGTCTGTTGTGGCTTTCCTTACGGGGCTTCAATCAAGCGGACGGAGCCTATGCCGGAGCCGAAGCAAAAGCCATGGTTTCGAAAACGGCCATTCCACAGTATATAAGCCATAAGAATAAACCGGAAACCCATGCAACATGTATTCCGACCTAGTTTTTCTGTCACAGTATTTATTAACCTTATACTAAAGCGAAAAACATAATTTGTGGGCTTGCCAATTAGTTTTACGAAGTGCAGCTTATGTAACGCACTGAAAATATGTTTCGAGCCATTCCATTCCAAAGGACAAACAAACTGGCTCAACATATTATCACGATAAAAGTTCTTTTTAGTGAGTTCCAACAACCCCTTCCCCTTCCAAAACCCCTCCCCTCCCCTTTCTCTACCCCCAATCACTCTTTCTTCCGTGTAGATGGATAAAAAAGTCAAAGATTAGGTCTGATTTAACCATTGCCTTGATTATTTGGAAAACGGAGACACTTAATTGTCTCCCACCAAAACAACATCCAAACAGTCAGGGGATGATTTATTACCAGAGACCATACCGAGAACGCACGTTGACTGCCGGGTACAGCGCAGCATACTTCGCGCATGTACTCCGTCGCGGCGGTCACGTGAATGTTGGCATATATTTTTCATCGGGGTAGGGTTGACACATATTTTTGGACGAAAATGTTAACACGTATTTTTAGGTGAATTTTGTAGCAGGATGGTTTGGCACATAATATTTGTCAACAAGTAGTAGGTAGTTCTGGCAATATTGACATGTACTTTCTAGTTAACTAATCAGAACATTTTTTTGTTTGTTTTGTTGACAAATATTTTTTCTCCCGGGGTTGCGCATATTTTGTTTTCAATGTTGACACATGTTTTTCCCCGCGTTGGCATATGTTTTTGAAAGAACTAATTGCCTCATTTGTGTTTGTTATGTTGAACGGTTAATGTAACAATTGAAACAGCTTATAAAGTTGTTGAATGTTTGTTTTAATTGTTGTGGTGTATATTTTGAAATGTTGTTGCAGCTGCCGTCCAGGGTTGAATGAATTCCGCATTTTGATGCATGTTTTTAAAAATGTTGACAAGTTTTTGTAAATGTTGGACAATGAATAATACTGTTGACAAAAACTTGTAAAACTGTTGAATATCTTTTTTTGATGTTTTTTGGTTGTTGTTTATGCTGGGTTTATGCTGGGTTGAATAAATTCCGCTTTTGCGTGCCATAGTCCATAAAATGGAACCGATTTAGCAACAATGGTGGGCGACATCGGCACGTGCAGGCCAAGCGGTATTCGACAAGAGCTTGTTGCGATCGGAGGCGAGGAGGGCCAAAATGTGGAGAGCGCTACGTCGTTTCCCTGTAGTGGAGAGCCCCGTCGTGACATGTTGTGAGAAGAGCGTCGTGCTTGTGCAGAGCTCCGTCGTGCGGTGTTCGACATGAGCCTGTTGCGATCGAGGCCAAGCGGCCAACATGAACAAGTCGACGCGTAAAAATTACCAGATGGGCAATTTCCTACGCGGTTATTGTAACAGCGAAGAGATCGGCCGGTAGGGGATGCCGCGGTGGCCTGAGATGGCGATGGGAAAACCCGGTTGATGGGGAAACCCGGTTGCTTGGGCCCAGGTTTGGAGTTAGTTGCATTCAATAAAAAGCTGTCGTCAGACGCTTAGAAACCACAAGAAAAAGTCTCCCCACAAACAAAAAGTCCGCCCCCCTAAAACCAACGCCCCCCAAAAAGAATCAGGACAAAAGTCCGCCCCCATAAAAAAGTCCGCCACCCCAAAAACCGCCAATAATAATACAAAACTAGACATAAGGTGTTTGTGAACAAACACAAAGTTGTTCCGTGTTTTTTACATGCTTAAAAGGTTTAAAACTGAAAAGAGTTTGAAAATTGGCTGTGAAGTTCTTGAGATATGGTCCCACTTCCAGTTGACCCGGAAGTAAAGGTCAACATTGGTTACGGTAACAAAAGTTCAATCTTCAATGCTCAAAGGGTCTATAACTGAAAAGAAATTGCAAATCGGGTGTGTACTTCTTTAGATCTGGTCCCACTTCCGGTTGACCCTGAAGTAAAGGTCAACATTGGGTCACGGTTACCCAAGGCGTAAAGGTCATCATGGGGTCACGGTTACCAAAGGTAAATCTCCAATGCCCAAGGAGTCTATAACTGAAAAAAAAAATGAAAATCGGTTGTGTAGTTCTTGAGATATGGTCTCACTTCCGGTTGACCCGGAAGTAAAGGTCATCATGGGGTCAAGGTTACCCAAGGCTAATCTCCAATGCCCAAGGAGTCTATAACTGAAAACAGTTTGAAAACCGGTTGTGTAGTTCTTGAGATATGGTCCCACTTCCGGTTGACCCGGAAGTAAAGGTCATCATGGGGTCACGGTTACCCAAGGCTAATCTCCAATGCCCAAGGAGTCTCTAACTGAAAAAAAGTTTACAAGTCGGTTGAGTAGTTCTTGAGATATGGTGTCACTTCCGGTTGACCCGGAAGTAAAGGTCAACATGAGGTCACGGTTGCCCAAGGAGTCTATAACTGAAAAAAGTTTGAAATTCGGTTGTGTAGTTCTTGAGATATGGTCCCACTTCCGGTTGACCCGGAAGTAAAGGTCAACATTGGGTCACGGTTACCCAAAGCTAATCTCCAATGCCCAAGGAGTCTATAACTAAACAAAGTTTGAAAAAAAAATCGGTTTTGTAGTTCTTGAGATATGGTGTAACTTCCGGTTGACCCGGAAGTGAAGGTCAACATGGGGTCACGGTTGCCCAAGGAGTCTATAACTGAAAAAAGTTTGAAAATCGGTTTTGTAGTTCTTGAGATATGGTGTCACTTCCGATTGACCATGGGTCAACATGGGGTCACGGTTGCCCAAGGAGTCAATAACTGAAAAAAAGTTTGAAAATCGGTTGTGTAGTTCTTGAGATTCTTGAAAAATTGCCGCAGCCAAAATATAAGTCGCTTCGTAAAAAAGAACTTTCCAGAAAGTCGGTCCATTGATACAATTTTATATTAGAGCAATTCTTGTTTTTGATTTTCGAGAAGTACTATTTGGGCACCGCCAAAATGTAAGTCAGTCGCTGCGAAAAAAAACTTTAGAGAAAGTCGGTCCATTTATAAGAAAAACATCTAATTTTATATTAGAGCAATTCGGTTTTTTTTCTTTTTCGAGAAGTACTTTCCATTGCGAGCGCGCCATAATGGAAAGTAGCGTGAATATAACGGTTTTCATTGAAATCGCGATGCGGTACCGCAGACGTGATGATGGGGAGTCGTCCCCAGTTGGCGACAGTGAGTCCAGTGACACAACGCCTATGGACGTTGGTGAGAGCATGGAGAGTGACACAACGCATATGGACGTTGGTGAGAGCATGGAGAGTGACACAACGCCTATGGACGTTGCTACATGTACCTCCTCATTTGAGGAGCCTATGGAGGTGGATCCGCCAATGGAGCAACAAAAAAGTCCACCATAGTGTCTATAAAATGGAGCCGATCTAGCAACAATGGGGGGCGACATCGGCACGTACAGGTCCGCACCAAGCAGTGTTCGACAAGAGTCTTGCGATCGAGGCCAAGCTGTCAAAATGTGGAGAGCGCTCCCGTCGTGCCCCGAGGTCCATCGTGTGGAGGAGAGAGAGAGCTCCGTCGTGCGGTGTTCGACATGAGCCTGTTGCGATCGAGGCCAAGTGTCCAAAATGAACGAGTCGACGCGTAAAAATGTTCCAGGATGTGGGCAATTTCCTACGCGGTTAATTTGTACGCGGCCTATGGAGCTTGCTGGACCCGGGATATGGTCACATTATAACGGCGAAGCGATCCGCCTGAAGGGGATGCCGCGGTGGCCGGAGATTCCGCTGGCCGCACCCTGATGGCGATGGGGGAAACCCGGTTGCTGGTGCACAGGTTTGGAGTTAGTTTCATTGAATAAAAAGCTGTCGTCAGAGGCTCAGAAAACACAAGAAAAAGTCTCATTGTCTTATTTAAAACTGTGTGAACCGGAAAGGCTCAAGCTACACTATTCTCCTGTGCCCATTGTACAGACAGGTGCATGGGCCGTGGTGGACCCGGGATACGGCCATATTCATGTGCATGATTGAGGGAATCATTGGGTGGGGGGGGGGGGGGGTGGGCGAGGGAACCCCCTAACCATTGCGCAATGACCTCCGCTACCTCGAGAATGGGACCGTTGTGAATTGGACCGTTGTGAATGGGTAGCGGAGGTCATTGCGAAATAGATTGGCGATTCCCCCAGCGTGATGGATCGTGAAGAATCTAATCTAATACTTTTGGCACATGAATATGGCCGTATCCCGGGTCCACCACGGCCCATGCCCTGTTTACAAGCAATGGGCACAGTAGTATTAATAGGACCCCCCCTAAAAAAAACCTTGTACAATGTTAAAAAGGCGTCTCGTGCACTTTCTTTTTCGAGAGAAGTACTTTGCCATTGCGAACGCGCCATAATGGAAAGTAGCTTGAATGTAACGGTTTTTAACCAAAGCATTGAAATCGCGATGCGGTACCGCAGACGTGATGATGGGGAGCCGTCCCCGTTGGCGACAGTGAGTCCAGTGAAACAACGCCTATATGGACTTTGGTGAGATAAAAAGGCGTCTCGTGCACTACTAAAAAAGAACTTTCTAGAAAGTCGGTCCATGGACACAATTTTATATAAGAGCATTATCTTTTTATTTTATTTTCGAGAGGTACTTTATTGGCGCTGCCAAAATATAAGTCAGTCACTGCGTAAAAAGAACTTTCCAGAAAAGTCGGTCTATTTTAGAACAGCATTGGATGCAATTTTATAGAGCAGTTCAGTTTTGTTTTTTTGATTTTCGAGAAGTATTTTGGCTACACTATACACTATATTCTCCTGTGCCCATTGCTTGTAAAACAGTGCATGGGCCGTGGACGATCCCCAAACTATTGCGGACCTCAGCTACCTCGAGAATGGATAGGCCTACTACTACTTACTATGAAAATATCCGAACCCAGGATATGGGCAAATTCCTACCCAGTGAATTTGTACACGGCCTGTGGAGCTTGATGGTTGCGAGATACGGCGATATTCATGTGGCCATTGCTTGAACACAGTGTATTGGGACTGCGTGACTAAAAATATGCTGATATAGCGGGTTCAACTCGGTCCTTTTTGCGGAAAAGTCACCAAAAAACCGCCAAAAATAATAAGGTCGCAACGTAAAATAATAATAATTATTCCTGGTTACGGGCCTGCATAACCGAGCGGTGGACGACATGAGCCTGTCGTGATCGAGGCCAAGCGGCCAAAATGAAAAAGTCGCACGTAAACAAAATTGCCGCTGTCAAAATAATAAGTCCCTGCGTAAAAAAGAACTTTCCAGAAAGTAGGCCCATGGATACAATTTTATATTAGAGCAATTCTTGTTTTTGAATTTCGAGAAGTACTATTTGGGCGCCGCCAAAATATAAGTCAGTCGCTGCGTAAAAAGAACTTTAGAGAAAGTCGGTCCATTTAAGAACAAGCATTGGAATTTTATATTAGAGCAATTCGTTTCGTTTTATTTTCGAGAAGTACTTTGCCATTGCGAACGCGCCATAATGAAAAGTAGCGTGAATGTAACGGTTTTCAACCAAAGCATTGAAATCGCGATGCGGTACCGCAGACGTGATGATGGGGAGCCGTCCCCAGTTGGCGACAGTGAGTCCAGTGACACAACGCCTATGGACGTTGGTGAGAGCATGGAGAGTGACACAACGCCTATGGACGTTGGTGAGAGCATGGAGAACGACACAACGCCTATGGACGTTGGTACCTGTACCTCCTCATTTGAGAAGCCTATGGAGGTGGATCCGCCAAATGAGCTACACAAAAAGTCCATCATAGTGTCCATAAAAAGAAGTCGATTTAGCAACAATTGTGGGCGACATCGGTACGTACAGGTCCGCGCCAAGCAGTGTTCGACAAGAGTCTTTTGCGATCGAGGCCAAGTGTCCAAAATGAACAAGTCGACGCGTAAAAATGTCCAGGATGTGGGCAATTTCCTACGCGGTTAATTTGTACGCGGCCGATAGAGCTTGCTGGACCCGGGATATAGTCATAATTATAACAGCGAAGCGATCGGCCGGTAGAAGAATGCCACGGTTGCCGGAGATTCCGCTGGCCGCCACCTGCTGGCGATGGGGAAAACCCGTTTGCTGGGGCCCAAGTTTGATGTGAGTTTCATTCAATAAAAAGCTGTCGTCAGACGCTCAGAAAACACAAGAAAAAGTCTCATTGGCTTATTTAAAACTGTGTGAACCGGAAAGGCTCAAGCTACACTATTCTCCTGTGCCCATTGTACAGACAGGTGCATGGGCCGTGGTGGACCCGGGATACGGCCATATTCATGTGCATGATTGAGGGAATCATTGGGTGGGAGGGGGAGGGGGGGGGAGGGAATCCCCTAACCATTGCGCAATGACCTCCGCTACCTCGAGAATGGGACCGTTGTGAATGGGTAGCGGAGGCCATTGCGAAATAGATTGGTGATGTTAAAAAGGCGTCTCGTGCACAAAAAAAACAACAACTCCAAGCGGCCAAAAAGAAAAGATGCCGCGTAAAAAGAACTTTCCAGAAACAATTCCTTTTAATACAAAATGTATTATCCGCAATAAATTTTGACCCAGGATATAGGCAATTTCTTACGCGGATAATTTGTACACGGCCTATGGAGCTTGACGCTTGCGGGATACGGCGATATTCATGTGGCCATTGCTTGAGCACAGTGTATTGGGACTGCGTAACTAAAAATATACTTATATAGCTGGTTCAACTCGGACCTTTTTGCGGAAAAGTCACCAAAAAAACCGCCAAAAATAATAAGGTCGCAACGTAAAATAATAACAATAATTCCTGGTTACGGGCCTGTATAACCGAGCGGTGGACGACATGAGCCTGTCGCGACCGAGGCCAAGCGGCCAAAATGAAAAAAAAAACACGTAAACAAAATTGCCGCTGTCAAAATATAAGTTGCTGCGTAAAAAGGAACTTTCCAGAAAGTCGGTCCATGGATACGATTTATTTGAGCAATTCTTGTTTGTGATTTTCGAGAAGTACTATTTGGGCGCCGCCAAAATATAAGTCAGTCGCTGCGTAAAAAGAACTTTAGAGAAAGTCGGTCCATTTAAGAACAAGCATTGGAATTTTATATTAGAGCAATTCGTTTCGTTTTATTTTCGAGAAGTACTTTGCCATTGCGAACGCGCCATAATGGAAAGTAGCGTGAATGTAACGGTTTTCAACCAAAGCATTGAAATCGCGATGCGGTACCGCAGACGTGATGATGGGGAGCCGTCCCCAGTTGGCGACAGTGAGTCCAGTGACACAACGCATATGGACGTTGGTGAGAGCATGGAAAATAACACAACGCTTATGGACATTGGTACCTGTACCTCCTCATTTGAGAAGCCTATGGAGGTGGATCCGCCAAATGAGCTACACAAAAAGTCCATCATAGTGTCCATAAAAAGAAGTCGATTTAGCAACAATGGTGGGCGACATCGGTACGTACAGGTCCGCGCCAAGCAGTGTTCGACAAGAGTCTTTTGCGATCGAGGCCAAGTGTCCAAAATGAACAAGTCGACGCGTAAAAATGTCCAGGATGTAGGCAATTTCCTACGCGGTTAATTTGTACACGGCCGATAGAGCTTGCTGGACCCGGGCGGGATATAGTCATAATTATAACGGCGAAGCGATCGGCCGGTAGAAGAATGCCACGGTTGCCGGTGATTCCGCTGGCCGCCCCCTGCTGGCGATGGGGAAAACCCGTTTGCTAGGGCCCAAGTTTGATGTGAGTTTCATTCAATAAAAAGCTGTCGTCAGAGGCTCAGAAAACACAAGAAAAAGTCTCATTGTCTTATTTAAAACTGTGTGAACCGGAAAGGCTCAAGCTACACTATTCTCCTGTGCCCATTGTACAGACAGGTGCATGGGCCGTGGTGGACCCGGGATACGGCCATATTCATGTGCATGATCGAGGGGATCATTGGGTGGGAGGGGGAGGGGGGTGGGAATCGCCTAACCATTGCGCAATGACCTCCGCTACCTCGAGAATGGGACCGTTGTGAATGGGTAGCGGAGGCCATTGCGAAATAGATTGGTGGTGTTAAAAAGGCGTCTCGTGCACAAAAAAACAACAACTCCAAGCGGCCAAAAAGAAAAGATGCCGCGTAAAAAGAACTTTCCAGAAACAATTCCTTTTAATACAAAATGTACGATCCGCAATAAATTTTGACCCAGGATATAGGCAATTTCTTACGCGGATAATTTGTACACGGCCTATGGAGCTTGACGCTTGCGGGATACGGCGATATTCATGTGGCCATTGCTTGAGCACAGTGTATTGGGACTGCGTAACTAAAAATATGCTTATATAGCTGGTTCAACTCGGACCTTTTTGCGGAAAAGTCACCAAAAAACCGCCAAAAATAATAAGGTCGCAACGTAAAATAATAATAATTATTCCTGGTTACGGGCCTGTATAACCGAGCGGTGGACGACATGAGCCTGTCGCGACCGAGGCCAAGCGGCCAAAATGAAAAAAAGCACGTAAACAAAATTGCCGCAGTCAAAATATAAGTTGCTGCGTAAAAAGGAACTTTCCAGAAAGTCGGTCCATGGATACAATTTATTTGAGCAATTCTTGTTTGTGATTTTCGAGAAGTACTATTTGGGCGCCGCCAAAATATAAGTCAGTCGCTGCGTGAAAAGAACTTTAGAGAAAGTCGGTCCATTTAAGAGCAAGCATTGGAATTTTATATTGGAGCAATTCGTTTTGTTTTATTTTCGAGAAGTACTTTGCCATTGCAAACGCGCCATAATGGAAAGTAGCGTGAATGTAACGGTTTTCAACCAAAGCATTGAAATCGCGATGCGGTACCGCAGACGTGATGATGGGGAGCCGTCCCCAGTTGGCGACAGTGAGTTCAGTGACACAACGCCTATGGACGTTGGTGAGAGCATGGACAATGACACAACGCCTATGGACGTTGGTGAGAGCATGGAGAACGACACAACGTCCATAAAAAGAAGTCGATTTAGCAACAATGGGGGGCGACATCGGCACGTACAGGTCCGCGCCAAGCAGTGTTCGACAAGAGTTTTTTGCGATCGAGGCCAAGCGGCCAAAATGTGGAGAGCGCTCCCGTCGTGCCCCGAGGTCCATCATGTGGAGGAGAGAGAGCTCCGTCGTGCGGTTTTCGACATGAGCCTGTTGCGATCGAGGCCAAGTGTCCAAAATGAACAAGTCGACTCGTAAAAATGTCCAGGATGTAGGCAATTTCCTACGTGGTTAATTTGTACACGGCCTATATAGAGGTTGCTGGACCCGGGATATGGTCATAATATAACGGCGAAGCGATCGGCCGGTAGAAGAATGCCGCGGTTGCCGGAGATTCCGCTGGCCGCCCCCTTCTGGCGATGGGGAAAACCCGTTTGCCTGGGGCCCAAGTTTGGAGTTAGTTTCATTCAATAAAAAGCTGTCGTCAGACGCTCAGAAAACACAAGAAAAAGTCTCATTGTCTTATTTTAAAACTGTGTGAACCGGAAAGGCTCAAGCTACACTATTCTCCTGTGCCCATTGTACAGACAGGTGCATGGGCCGTGGTGGACCCGGGATACGGCCATATTCATGTGCATGATTGAGGGGATCATTGGGTGGGACGGGGGAGGTGGGATGGAATCCCCTAACCATTGCGCAATGACCTCCGCTACCTCGAGAATGGGACCGTTGTGAATTGGACCGTTGTGAATGGGTAGCGGAGGTCATTGCGAAATAGATTGGCGATTCCTCCACCCTGATGGGTCTTGAAGGGTGCACCTCACTAATTCCACTCCCAGAGCATTCAGTGCAAAAGGCTTAATATTCAAAAATACACGAAAAATACTTAAAGGTCTCACAGCTTTTTACAGTAAAAAGAAAAGTATTAATTGACTCTTGAACTTTTATTCTCTGCTCAATTTAATATGGGGAGTCCCTGGTCCCGTCGAGTTATTCATCCAAATAAAAACACCCCTACACCGGTGTAATTTTCCAAACCTCCGAGCATCAATCTTGAAAAATGTCCCTACACCTCTCGGCAAATAGGACCATTTTTTCAGGGCCTATGTCATCCAAAATACCTCATGTTGGAAGTCAACAACCCCCAGGTTACAATTGGGCAACATTTTTACACTCTACCCCTTTTATTGGGCTCTCAAATCTGTCTGATATAGGATACAAAATATTCATGAGCTCGACGCTCTGTTTACTCCATATTTAGTGGGGTGCACCCAGAAGAATCTAACACTTTTGGCACATAAATATGGCTCTATCCCGGGTACACCGCGGCCCATGCCCTGTTTACAAGCAATGGGGCACAGTAGTATTTATAGGTGACCCCCCTAAAAAAATCCCTTGTACGATGTTAAAAAGGCGTCTCGTGCACATAAAAACTACTACTATAAAAAAAAGAACTTTCCAGAAAGTCGGTCCATGAGAGCATTATCTGTTTTTTTTTTATTTTCGAGAGGAACTTTATTGGCGCCGCCAAAATATAAGTCAGTCACTGCGTAAAAAGAACTTTCCAGAAAAGTCGGTCAATGGGCACAATTTTATATAAGAGCATTATCTGTTTTTTTGATTTTCGAGAAGTATTTTGGCTACACTGCACTATATTCTCCTGTGCCCATTGCTTGTAAAACTGTGCATGGGCCGTGGACGGTCCCCAAACTATTGCGGACCTCAGCTACCTCGAGAATGGGTAGGCCTACTACTACTTACTATGTAATTTTATTTTACAGCAATTCGTTTTTTGACTTTCGAGAAGTACTTTGCAAAAAGCTGTCTTCACGGAAAGGAATCATATCTAAAACACTGTTTATAAACGACCAATGAACGAGAATCACTAAGGGAATAAAAGAGTGGCGACGAGTTCTTAAACGGCCGTTTAAAACCGGCAGGGTCGTGGCCGTGCGATAAAGGCCCGAACCGAAGGCGAGGGCCTTAATCGCACGGCCACGACCCTGCAAGGTTTTTAAACGGCCGTTTAAGAACGAGTCCCTACTCTTTTATTCCCATTCATAAATGCCCTTTTGCTAAAAAGCGAACAAAAATTACAAGTAGGCCTATAGACAATCTGTGACAATCTGTTTGTTAAGCGAATTTTCAAAGTTTGTACATTTTCAAAAAACTTTTGTAAAATTCTGTTTTGTGCCCGTTCCGTTGGGTTGTGTGCAAGGGCGTCGATCGCTACTGAAAAGTGGGGGGGGGGACGGACGGGCGAGCAAGTCTTCAAAAAAAACTTCCGGAGGCATCGTGTACCGAATTTTTTCGTCTATTGTCTGTATTATAGAAACGGAAATAGGCCTAAAATACCATTCTGGACAGGGGGGGGGGGGCGGAAGGGGTATTGCGCAAGAAATTGCAATCGCGGTTTGGGTACACTCCATTTTAAAAAGAGGAAGACCATTAAAAAAGAAAAAGAAAACCGCTAAAATTTTATCTTTAACAGCACTAAAAACATAACAGTATATATTGTAAGAGCATTTTCAATTGTTAAGGTGGTTGTTTTTATGTAAAATGCGTAAAAATATTACCGACAATTTTCCGTTGGTTTATTGCAGCAGCTAACGTGTATGAATGGGTCCAGGTGGGAATTTCATTCCAAAACGTCTCCCCTAAAATGGCTACAAATTTCGACAACATGTGAAAATTCGTATCATTCATCCTCTGATTTTTTGTCTGAACGTAATATTTAAGGATAGATCTTTCATTTCTGAAAGTTTGAACAAAATCCCTCCGTACATCCTCAAGATAGGCCGATTTTTAGAATGTTTTTTTTAGAAAATGGTTTCTGCTATACTTGGTTTGCGTGCAAACGATCGTCCGTCAAACGGATGTCAACGGACGGGAACATTTGCCGTAGGTAATATTAATTATGAGGCAAATTACACATCTTAAACAGATATGTAATACATGTCGTTTACGTTAAATGTATGTTGTTTATTAAATTGTTAAATCACTGAAGCAGTTGGTAACGCAAAAAACGCCATTTACGAATGTTCTCTATAGTGTAAAGATTTGGCGAATTTACAAGATTTGAAGATAACAATATCCTCTGATAAAATGGACTCGCCCAAGCTTTTCAACGGCACGCGTGTAATTCAAATCTTGTACGATAGGCTACATGTACATACATACACATAGGGAATGTGTATACCCTGTGTATGTACGTGTACTAGGCCGTGTTTTGTTGTGGAGCTTCGACCAGTCCATGCACGTCGCGAGAGTCGAATGAGATTATTTTCAACGTAGGTGGCACGGTGGTGGCGTTACCCCTTCCGCCCCCCCCCCCCTGATTCTGGACGTGGTCCATCAGTCTATAAAAAAAATATTTGACAGACATTTCACCGTTTGTCCGCTATTATTTTATTTGAAGAAATCAAGAAAATGATGTATATTTTACATTTTATTCCTTATTTCTAATGAAACAGTCAATTAAAAAATGGGGGGGGGGGACATCTGATATGCTGTCCCCCAGTCTAAAAAGTTGGGGGGGGGGGAGACACACACATGTCCCCCCGTCCCCCACCCATCGACGCCCTTGGTTGTGTGTACGCGCGTGTACAAACAGATTACACTTAAAGGGACACGTTGCCTTGGATCGGACGAGTTGGTCTAAAAAAAGCGTTTGAAACCGTTTGTTATAAAATGCATATGGTTAGAAAGACTTTATAAAAGTAGAATACAATGATCCACACAAATATGCCTCGAAGTTGCGTGGTTTTCCTTTTACTTTGCGAACAAACACGGTCGGTCATTGGAGTCAAAATGTTGACTCCACAAAATGGCCGACCGTGTTTGTTCACGATGTAAAAGGAAAACCACGCAATTTCGAGACATATTTGTGTGGATCATTGTATTCTACTTTTAAAACATCTTTCTAACTGTATGAATTTTATAACAAACGGTTACAAATGCTTTTTATAGACCAACTCGCCCGATCCAATGCAATGTGTCCCTTTAAGTAAATTGGCGTAAAATGAGCCTGCGCGCCCAACACGCGAAGCCAGCCGGTCTTAAACAGCAGCTGCTCTAGCTATGTCTTTATCAGCCGTTTAAACACCCCTAGCTAAGCACAGCAAAGTCATGCTTACCAGAATAAGGTTACCAGCCGAACTACCATGTCACATGTACAACTTGTGACTGGTATCCTGCTCATTTCTGCTTAGCAGAAAATGTTTAAGCGATATTTTCTGCTTAAGCACCTCTATGAAATTGGGCCCAGCTATGTCTTTATCAGCCGTTTAAACACCCCATGTGACGTGCTCTCCATCAATAGACTGTGCAAGTCTCGCGCGTATCGGAACGAGAAAACACGTCAAACGAAGACCATTTTTTTCTCTGAAGTCAAATCTTTGTTTTAAATAATATTCAATGATAAAATCTGAACACCAAAAATACTCATTACATGTTTAAAAAATCAGTTTTAGTTTTTTTTAATAAATACACAAATATTGTGTTGATATTACTGAAGCAAAATAACAACTCTGGGACAAGGATGCCTATTTGCAACCTAGCGAGGCTGGCCTATTTGATCCTATTTTTTTCAGAAACCATTTACGTGGATTCGCAGTGGTCACACGGGCGTAAAATTAACGCTTGACGCAGTTTATAGAGGACGCTGACGCCTCAACAACCATAGACTGCAATGTAAAGGCTTTGCGTTGCAATATTATTACAGCATCTGACGATTATCATCGCGCATCCAAAACAAGCGTTTCATAAGTTTTGTGATCGGAGGTGAGAACAAAATTCTTATTTTTTGCAGCAACCGGAAGCTGAGGTCACGTTTAATTCTCGGGTTTTCTTCGTTATATTGTTGAATTGATTTTACTTTCCTATTTTTTATCAGTAAGTATTACATTCCCAGTATATAGGAATAGCGAAACTGTCAGGGGGTACTTATGAATAAACTATCAAAACACTTAGTGGGGGAAAATAACTTAAAGTATACGCGGTTCCCGCCAAATCTTTCGGTGGGCTGCCATCTTGGATTACTATACCAATAAAACGGCAAATAACAAAACTACAACGGCAGCTTCTAGAGACACCACATTCTTAACTTCATGTATAATAAATATAACAAGCTAGGTTGTAAGCTTAAACGACTTTTTAATGATAATTATATGATACAAAAAGGTAAAATTTACCTGTAAAATGAATACAGTGATGAAGTACATGTCTTTATATGGAGTAGAATTATGGGAGCGCCCAGAAACCTGACGTGGAGGGCGCTCGATTTAATTTGAATATCAAAAGAGTAAAAGAATTGACCGAGAGGTTTATACAACCGAAAATTAACGGGGGCATGTTTTATACTTGTCACATCTATATTCCTGATGCGAAGAAAAGGTATGACCTTTGTCTGTGATAGGCTTAACACCGCATGTCCCTATTTTTACACCATATTGTTTTAATAACATGTTATGGAAAAATAATTTAAAAAATTTATGCCAATATTAGACATTACGAAATAATACAATGTGCTGTTAAATTGTTTTACTGATAAGGTGAACTGCAGTTCACGTGTTTTTAGCTTATTTCATCATTTGCAAAATGACGAGGAGAAATTGTGTCTATGACGTCATCACTTGCGTCATAACGGACTGTCATGCGACTTCTGTTGTAAGTGTTCACTGAGGATGACTGGAAAAGGAATTAAGAACATAAGTTGTGGATAAACTAGAAACACTTTCGGTGGACGATTGAGGGACCACACTCATCATATTCCTGTTTGTTGATCCACATCTGAGTAAATGTTGACAGAGAAGCCAAGATGGATCCACCAATCCACACCGAGTACTTCCTCTCAGGAGGTGCTATGGTCTTCACCTTTACAGAGGCAGGAGCAAGGGAGGTCACCTCCTTATTCATCCGGTCAGCCATGCCTGGGAACATGGTGGATCCTCCGGACATCACCAAGTTACTGAACAAGTCCCGGCGGATGTCCAAGTCGCATTTCTGAATGCTTTTGTAGACTGCCTCGTGGACACCAGTCGACTCCATACCAATAAAGGAAGGTTGGAACAGCACCTCTGGGCATCGGAACCTCTCACTGCCGATGGTGATAACTTGACCATCAGGTAGTTCATAGCTTTTGTCCAGGCTGGAGCTATTCTGTGAACTGACCATCTCCTGGTCAAAGTCGAGAGCTGAGTAGCAAAGCTTCTCCTTGATGTCACGGACAATCTCCCGCTCAGCTGAAATGATTAAAATACGGTCATCAAAAACAATTGTCAGTCTTGAGTTTGTATGTACGGGACTACAGGGCATTTACATTGTACTTGTTGACAGCTGCCTAAGGTCTGCCTAGAGTCAGAAGCATTGGGAAAGAGTTGAATCCATAGAGGGAGAGAAAATTTCATTACCACCAAATACTAAAATTGTTAATCAAAGGATGTATCAATGACTCTACAGAACAGGGCCCTATGATGACTCTGCTTATACCGTAGGCAAAGAATCGGCGCTTACGGAAGCAGGGAATTCCGCGCTTACGTCAAGCGTATTTCACGGGTTAGCAGGGAAGCTTTGATTGTGCACGTGCGTACTCCACGTTACTAGGCATTCTTCGCTTACACAGCTAGCGAAGAAATTCGGCGCCTGCATGCACAGTAAGCGAAGAATGATGATTGTAAGCGCATAATTCGGCGGTAAGCAGAGCCATGATATTGGCCCTGGTCAAGACCCAAATCTTTGAGATCGACCCCCTTAGTTTTGGAGCAATGTTTGCCAGCCCTTCACATTATACCTGTGGTGGAGAAGGAGTACCCTCGCTCCGTCAGAATCTTCATGAGGTAATCGGTCAGGTCTCGGCCGGCCAAGTCAATCCTCTGGATCGCATGAGGCAGCGAGTAACCCTCGTAGATCGGCACAACGTGTGGAACACCGTCACCAGAATCGAAGACAATTCCGGTGGTCCGGCCGGACGAGTAGAGGGACAGGACGGCCTGGATGCTGACGTACATTGCCGGAACGTTGAAGGTCTCGAACATTATCTGAAAGGAGAATGTAAGAGTTATGAACAAGAACTAGTGGAATTAAAGTGAACTTTTAATGGATAAGTAAGTTTTAAGCGTCTGTGTCTTGTATGAAAAAGTGAAACAATTCTCTTGTCAACATTGTACTTGGTGGAGCGTTATTTCAAAGTGAATTATTTCATTTGCAGAAGTAATGGAATATCTTTTTTGTTCTTGAATCATGTTTTGAGGGTAAATCAATGAATTTTGTGTAATATTTTGCGGACTGAAAGTTGGCCAATAGCCTTAATACCTGTGTCATCTTTTCTCTGTTGGCTTTGGGGTTCAGAGGTGCCTCAGTCAGCAAGACAGGGTGCTCCTCTGGAGCCACACGTAACTCATTGTAGAAGGTGTGGTGCCAGATCTTCTCCATATCGTCCCAGTTGGTGACGATACCGTGTTCGATGGGGTACTTGAGGCTGAGGATTCCTCGTTTACTCTGGGCTTCGTCTCCGATGTAGCTGTCTTTCTTTCCCATTCCCGCCATCATAATCTGATAAAAAAATAATATATAATTTTAACGATAGCTTTAAGAATAATATTCATACTGTCAAAGGGTGGGATTCGTAGCATATTTCAAAGTCGTTTAGTTAAGTTTGTGTCTTTAAAATACTAAAATGCACCAAATACATAGGCTGAAGCACACAATAATTTCAGTCGAACCCAATAATTTGAGAAAATAATAATAATAAAGCAAAAACAAAATTCGGGAAACTCTGTTCTAAACCGAATCCAATAATTTTAATTCAAGCAGTACTTAAAAAAAAACAAAAAAAAAAAAAACGGAAAAAAGGTGGGGAAAGAGCACACACAGTGCTGCTATGGGCAAGAGAGGCAAAAACTAAGACTTATTGTTTGGATATAACTTCTTCGAGTTCTTACCCCATGGCGAGGTCGGCCCACCACGGCTGGAAAGACGGCACGAGGCGCATCATCCCCGGCGAATCCTGCCTTGGTCATACCGGACCCGTTGTCGATGACAAGGGCAGAAACATCCTCTGCACGCAGTCATGACGTTTGTGTCAGATTCTTGCTAAATGTTAAATCTAAAGAAATGAACCATTATTGTATGAGTTACTATTATTATATTTCTGCTTTTTTAAACAATGCATTTGTAGTTAGGTGCTAAATTGCTATACCAATGTTTACAGAATAAAAACAATGAAATGAAAACATAAAATAAAAAAATAGTTGCAGACTTGCACAAGTACCTAAAACACAACAAGATAAAATTTGCATATAATAGCATTCATTAAAAAGATAAGAGAAATCTATTTAGTGGTTCAAAATACTGATGGAGTAACATTGCGTATAATATTTAAGCATGATGAGATTCAAGTGTGAATCACGATAATTAATGTTCGATCGCCGCTACACCTAAACCATAACACCAGATAACTTGACTCTCTTCTGATGCATAATAATAGAAAAATGGTAGGCCTACAATTCGATATTTTTGGTTTAAAGATGTTTAAATTAGAAAGTCCTCTTAATTAAGCTCTTCCGAAATAAGCATGAGTGTAACGAACGTATAGGTCTACATAAAAACACATAAAAACCCACACATACCCCAACCCCCAGGTCTTGTTTTACAATGCTTTGTCGAAAGCGTGACACCCTTATACATTATGATTTGATAAAAATGCTGTTTTTGTAATATTGAAAACAAGAGGTAATTATTTCTTTTCACAAATACGATCATGAGTAATACGTCAGTTTGTGACACTATGGTGAAGGTGTAGTGAACTTGTTCCACTTTCATACGCGGGCATTTTCGGCGAAATCGCACCATTAAAGTCAAATCAATTGCAGCAACAAACGCCACATATACTCTTAAAACTAATTGTTAAATTCCACACTTTGTATTAGAGTGCGGTGAGTGACTACTATTTGTAAAGTTAAATTCATCTGATTAAAAGGGAGTTACAATATTACAGTAATGTTAGATTGACTTTGACAATGTTAACCTTTTAATATTGTTAAATCTACCTTGACCGCACTCTTTAAAGGGATCGTATACGTTTGGTAATTGGAACCCACTGTTTGTTTTAATCCTATATAAAGTTGTGGATATATACCATAAAACTAACCTGTGAAAATTTCATTTCAAAAGGAGGTAGCGTTTTTGAGATATTGCCGAAAATCTGGAACGGTTATGTCCATGCAGGGAGATTAATCTGCAATTCGGATACACAATCTGAGAAACGTTACTGTCAGTAACGCTTCCCAGATTCAAATGTTGGGGGATAAAAAAGTGATATCTTTTTCCATAACCGCAGTACTAAGTTTCGCAAAATGCATTATACCATCCAAAGCTGCTGCACTTCTTACCAAGTAAGTTTTTATTGCCATTAATTTTCAGAGTCATTACCAAACATACAGACCCTTTAAAGTGTGAATTCAACAATAGTTTTAAAGGTATCGTACACGTTTGGTAAAGACTCAAAACAAATATTAGCATACAAACTTACTTGGTAACAAGCAACGGAGAGCTGTTGATAAAGCATTGTGAGAAACGACTCCCTCTGAAGTAACGTATAGTTTTTGAGAAAGACGTAATTTCTCACTAAAACAATAAAAACTTCCTGCAAGAAGTTTTTATTTCTATCTGAAAGCACACATTATTTGTACAACAAGGGTGTTTTTTCTTTCATCATTTTCTTGCAACTTCAATGACCAATTGAGCCCATGTTTACAGGCTTGTTATTTTATGCATATGTTGGGATACAGTGAGAACACTGGTCTTTGACAATTTCCAAACGTGTTCAGTGCCTTTAAGTTTCTCAAAATGCATTATACCATCCAAAGCTGCTGTACTTCTTACCAAGTAAGGTTTTATTGCCATTAATTTTCAGAGTCATTACCAAACATACAGACCCTTTTAAGTGTGAATTCAACAATAGGTTTATGAGTGTATCGGATGCTTCAAAACACTTTGCTATATTCTACCCCAAAATGTACAGATGACAAAGAAACTTACCGAGTCAAACTTTAGTTTGTATATCAGCCCTGGATAGCGGTTCACGGCTTTTTCGAAAATGCCTCATTCTAGACACAAATTGAGGAATCTTAAACAAAACACATCAATACGAAAGCTCACTATATACACTTCACTGGTATACCTCTCGTCTCATATACATATATCATGAAGCTCACAGGTGGTTTCGGGTATCGTCTGTGTTCCTTAAGTCTCTCCTCAACATCATTTTTAAAAGATAACTTAATGACCAAATATGGCGATGAAAACAAACCTGCTCTGTTTTGAAAATATTTGTGTTTGTTATCTTAAATGCTGATTCGTATGAATTATTCATCATCAGATGCGCAGATGCCGTATATTTCAGAGAAATACCCCTGATGTGAAAAGTGACATCGTTGATGTAGTGTTTATTTATAACGATGCGGTCACTCGTTTTAAAGGGGATTGAATTTTATCCTTCCTTTTTCTGAACGTGTCCTTAAAAGGCAACGTTGTCTCGTACTAAGTTGTCTCTTCGATCGGACCAATGATGGTGCTTAGCTCAGTGTTATCATGAATATTTATATATAAGCGCCGGGTAGCATACAGTACCCCAGGGTGGGCTTTCTGCAAGACCTTTGATCGTGGAGGTAGTGCTTTGCGGGACACAGACAATTAATTAGAACCATTCACAGACCACGAGTCTGCTCAATAACTCTTTCTTAAACATTTGGATGGGTGGATGGTGGTAAAAAACTACTAGTAGTAATTAATCATACATGTGGGGATAAAAAAGATACAATAAAAAATTATCTAATTTCGGATCGTTTAATGTTTGTTTTTTTGTTTTGTTTTTTCAATTAGCTGTCAATCCCAAACTAATTGCCCTCTTTTCACGACTCTCCTGTCATTAATTTATGCACTGTGTAGAGAAACTGTTTTTGTTTGGTGCACTGCACGGTATATCGGCACCATGAGAAATCTTCAAAAGCATGGCTAAAATCAGCTTCCATTTATGGTATTTTATTATTAGGCCTAACAATCATTTTGCAATCCGAGGGCCGAATTGCATGAAACTGTGCTATTCAATTTGTTTTCTTATCCAAGTAAACGGTCTGAATCAGCCAAAATATAAGATCGTATAAATCACGCAATAACAAAACATAGTCAGAGCAGACGACCAGCGCACGCAGTGGTGACCATATTTGGTAGTGGATAAGCTGCGCATGCGCTCCAATTGTAAACACTGAGTCACCTTTCTAGGTCGATGGTGTGTGCACAGATATTGGTGACCAACTATCTAACAACAATCTTGATCCGATCATGGCGGTAGGATTCCATGATCCGATCGAGAAAGTAGGTCACTGATTAATCAAGTCGTCATTTTTCAACTTTTCAAACACAAAACTCTACTCTTTTCTAAAAATCATGTAGAAAGTAATGTTACACTATAAGCAGAAGCCTCAAAGGTGTTATACAGGAATGGTAGAGCTGACAAAATAGCCGCATGCAGACTGTGTTCGGTGTGATGTGTGATGTGTGATCACTGTACACGTTTGGTAATTATCAAAGACCAGTGTTCTCACTTGGTGTATCCCAACATATGCATAAAATAACAAGCCTGTGAAAATTTGGGGTCAATTGGTCATCGAAGTTGCAAGAAAATGATGAAAGAAAAAACACCCTTGT
This sequence comes from Plazaster borealis, assembly GCA_021014325.1. Taxonomy (NCBI): domain Eukaryota; kingdom Metazoa; phylum Echinodermata; class Asteroidea; order Forcipulatida; family Labidiasteridae; genus Plazaster; species Plazaster borealis. Next base: position 25,905,541 of record CM037474.1, read on the forward strand.
TGTACAAATTTGTGTGCTTTCAGATAGGAATAAAAACTTCTTGCAAGAAGTTTTTATTATTTTAGTGAGAAATTACCTCTTTCTCAAAAACTAGGTTAGTTCAGAGGGAGTCGTTTCTCACGATGTTTTATACTATCAACAGCTCTCTGTTGCCTGTACCGGTATGCCCCCGCCCTATAGATCTACTAAACACAGTAATTTTGGATGTAACAACCGAAATCAAACTGTTTTCAGATACAGTTTTGAGTGCGATGTTTGAGGAAATGTCATTAAAAAAGGACTAAGTTAGAAATGTCCTAAGAGTAAGGCAGAAGTAAGTATATTAAAACGGAACATTAATCTCAAGTTACAAACAATAATTTGCGTCTTTTCTAACAGACCATCCTCAGGAGGAGTCAGTCCTCTCCTCACATGGTGACCATTATGTACGAAAGTAAATTGCCAGACAGTGCAACCCATATAGGCCTTTGCAAACTGTCAAAATTTTAGGAAGTTTGTTCTGCATACTGCGACTAGGGGTGGTGGAAAAGCAATAAAATAAATCTACGGAGTTTGTTTGATTATCCGGACATGTTCCTGTGACAAAGCTTTCGGAATAAAAAATTAATAAAAAAAGATTGTCAGAAGTGGGATTCGAACCCACGCCCACATTCGTGGACCAGAACGCCCATATCACATTGTACAATGTGAAGGAATTGATCCTTGAGTCTGGCGCCTTAGACCGCTCGGCCATCCTGACATGTTGGAAGATGGATCAAATGAAATTTATATACAACAATTGAAACAAATCGTGAACAGTTTGCATAATAAAGTGCCAATTGTGGCATCTAGATGGTAGTAAAAATGGATCTCCTGACGATACGTTGTAAAAAACATTCCATTTCTCTCATTATGGCTAATAACTGTAAAACAAATTTAAGCCCAGTTCGGAGGTACCATGCTCGCTAGCGCATCCTTTCTTTTAGTACTTCGGTCTGAACTCCTGACTTAAGCATACATACTGCTGATTGGAGTTTCGTAACTCCAGCGCTATCGTGTTACACTGTGTACACGGATGACTGCCATCACAAATGACATGTACTTTCTGCTGACAGCTGGACCGGTCCCCTCAGTCAGCAGGCAGGTGGAGGGGACGGGGAGCAACCGATCGAAGATCAAAGTCAGTGCATTGTGTATTGTGTACCACGATAAGGAGGTCAGGAGAACTAGAACATGCATGGACACTTACACTCAGACTGACTACACTGGACAGTCCTGCCGCTTGCCTCTTGCACCCCTTCGGCACCCCTTCTTCGGCACCCCTTCAAATTGCCTGCTGTATTCATCATGATCATGTCATTCAACTCATTGTGCTAAACAAAATCCGTATCGTCCTCCATGATTGAACGCTGCACCCTCAGCTAGTTGTATATCATGATATAATTATACTATTGCTCCCCAAAAATGTTTTAAAAAGTCCAAAAAGGAGCTGTCGGATACGGAAATTATCCCATCCCCAGCGGAAGGAAGCGGTGTACATTTTTGCTACAAAATGGCTGACGATATTTATGATCTGCCTGGGAATTTCATCTCAGGTGGTTTTGGTGGAATGTGTGCCCTCATCACTGGCCATCCGTTAGACACAATAAAGGTGAGCCCTGTCCTTGCCAAAACCTTACTCTGTGTTTTCAGCAACAATAAATTGTAAAATACTCTTTGATTGAGTCAGTTTCCATAGAAAAAGAAATGACGGAAGCAAGTTTTTATTTCAACCTTTTGTCTTGATAATTATTGTAGAATGTAGGGCCTCTAAATTTGATTAAAATAAAACACAATGGATGCCAACACCTGTTTGTGATCGACACATACATTTTTAGTTTTCTATTTCCATTTACCGTGAAAAGGTGCGAGATCCCCAATGTACCTCTATCACTATCAGTTCTGAAATCCACACTCTGTGATCATCAGCAGGCCGAGTGTAGACCCAGTAACTGGGGCGCTGTACTAGTTTTTTCGAAATTGACATTATCGGTCGTACTAGCGCCCCAGGAAACGGCCATATTTTTCACGAGTGTTCTTCAATTGGTAACAAAAAATGCTTAAGAACGACAAAAATACCCAACAAAAATGCCTTTAGAAACGCCTACTGGCTTCTTCGTATGTCTAAGATGCAACATCAGGCATTTAAATGTACTCACGATTTGGTTTTGAGCTGCAAATTTACGATTTTCGGAGAAACCACCATGACGTCAAACTCTCAGTCGGACCGACATTCATACTGTGTGCACTCGCCGCAGCGCGCGATTGCTGTGTGAATATACAACGCATTCCTGGGGCGCTAGTACGACCGCAGATGTCAAAATTTAAAAAAACCCCGAAAACAGCGCCCCAGATACTGGGTCTAGGCCGAGTGATACTTCACAGAGGCAATGGAGGCAATCCCTGCCCTGGTCATTGCCTTTGTGTGACCCTTGAAATGTTCCAATAGAAATTTACACAAATTGGAAACCTGTGACACCATGGTACAGTTGTGATGATAGGCCTATACTATCGTGATCGTGACCCATCATCCTCTACCAGTACTGTGTCTATATCATGACTACTGTTGGGAGGATTGAGTTTTGAGGGGAATGATTATCACAACTAAAATTTGGTCAGCTGAATACATCAGCGAAAATGCCTGATATCAGACATACACTGCAAAGTCCCTACTCTCATATGAATTATTATAATTATTCTACGTGTATAGAAATGCGTACACTATTCTAAAGTAACAATCAATTTCAATTACAGGACACATTGCATTTATTTAGTTTAAGATTGGAGGATGTCATTTTTGCCATTGCCAGTCATGATCAAATCAAACATTTTAGGGAGACGGATTTCATCTCCATTGTGGAAAGAATCAATTTAGCTAAATTTAGAACACTTAAAACATCTTCAAGAAAATATTTTGTCTTCTTTGAATGAGAATAACTTGTTTTATTTGATGTTTGTTTCCAGTTAAGATTGCAAACCCAACCCACAGCTGTTACAGGAATCAGCCCTATCTACAGCGGTATGACGGACTGTGCTAGGAAAATGTACTTGGGTGAGGTAAGTATAACATGTCATAACATAAAGGGTTTATGCAACCATGGCCAGAGTGGACACACAGAAGGGCATATGTGGGGTCCTGACAACAATGGAACAATTGACCCCACAAGGTCATTTCAATAGGAACAATTGGGCCCCACAAGGGAATTCTTCAGAAAAGGGAATAATAGAACAACAATAGCAGTACCCCACAAACCGGATCCGTAAGGATGTGTGTTCACGTCTTTTAATGTAGGGTCATAAATTGGTATACTCCATAAATGAATGACCATAAAAACTTACTTGGTAAGAAGGACTGCAGCTGTTGAAACCATTTTGAGAAAGGATTCCCTTCGAGAAACAATTCTTGCATGAATTGTTTCTCAGATTTCTGAGGGTTGACTGAAAATTGTAATGTCCGTGGTGTCCGTTCGTGGATGCTGTGGCCAGAGATGCAGTTGGTACTCGCTGTCACTTCGTTAAATGTGGATGGATTTGACATTCTTGATGAAAATACTGAGACAGTTTTTGCTGTTTTCTCAACAAGCAGACACGGTATTCAGCTGGAATTTTCACAGGTGACTTTTATTGTATCTTTATTGATAACTTGGCCTATAAATCAGCATTGTGTTGACAAAAACCAATCTATGACCCTACCTTTAAAATAAACCAGTCTAGATCTAAAGTCCTATAATAATACGAAATGGCAGACCTTCGATCATACGAATGCAATGAGAGACTTGAGGGGATGCTTGGTGGCGCTAAAAATGTGTGTACGATTAGACCTGAGCAAACAATAACAAAACACCTTTTACATTTGCTGGCTCCTGTTTGAATGCTGAAAGCAGCCAGATCTTGGTGCAACATCCTTGTAGTGCAGCCTGGGAAATCCCCAAGACCGAGTGAAGAGTGATGATTGAATTATGATGCTCTAATACCAACACTTCCTGACAGTAACCCCACCCCCCTCCCGCCCCAGTATTGCAAAAGCAAAAAATTCTGGCCTGGAAAGCACTTTTCAGTATGAAAAAGGTGTGGTGCACAATATCATGAGTAGACACCAGAAGCGTACACCTCTTCATAGCCACTGTTTAATCAGTGCTACTTTATGGGTGCGAAGCATGGACACTAACATCTGGCCTAGACAAACAACTTGATGGTTGCTACTACAGAATGCTGCGCCAGGTGGTGGTGGAGTGAGCCATCAGTGTCGACGGATCTCATTGGTGAGTGTGACTTCGCAAGTGGCTGATGAGGTCAATGGCTAATGCGCAAGGCCGGCCACAGATGTTGCAAACAAGGGCAGCATTTGTAGGAGTCTCTGGTCTTTGCTTCCTTAAGAGTCGCTTGGTTCTTGCTGACTGTATGCGCCGTTCCTCGAAGGATTCTGCTCCTGTCTTGCAGGTTTAAGTAACGCCATTGGGAATGGTTGGCTGTGCTTGGTGTCAGGAAGGAAGACCAAATAACCAGTTTGGGTCTTTAGCATGGGCTCGTTAAGCTCAGTACAAAGATTTGAGTGAGAAAAGTCGAGTTTGCCAGGCACTGCTATCATCACCCTGAGCTTCCAGTCAGCAAGCTTGTGCTTTGGGAGACCGAGCAAGGTCGAGCCTAAAGAGGTCAAGGTCACCTGACATATGTGGACATGCCATGCAGTGACGAGGGTGACAAATTAACCACGCAAAATGATGACGTCCTCTACAATTTTCTGGAGCCGCACACGCATTCCGCACATTGCACCCCGAACTTTTGTAATTGTCTCTGTTGTGGGAACCGTGGAAACATCGCGTGATTGGGTCTCGGGAGGAGTACAATTTGTTTTCCCCTTCACAGAAGATTTTTGGTTGTAAGCATTTTATCATCAAAACTTTTCCAAAATTCATCATTGGGTTTAACAAAAATTGTTTCACTTCACAAAAAGTCTGGGATGAGTACATTCTGCAGACATCTAATTCACTACACTCGAAATTCTCTCCGATTTCAGTGACAGAAATTCTCGGGCAAAAACTGGTGTGTGAGTTGCGCCTGTGACTTGTGAGGGCGCTCAATAGTCTTGGCCCAAGACGTCAGTGATCGATAGTGTATGTATGCGCTCGTAGTAATTTGTAACAGTGCGCCCTCTTACAGCATGATTTAACCAACCTGACCAGCTCTCAACATCTTTGTTTTCTCCCCCCGCCTTTCCTTGGGAACTAATCAGCATGCGTTCGCAGAAAATAAAATTACATAAATTATTATTATTATTAACAAAGATTCAAGATTCACAGATTCAAAATATTTATTGTCATGATAAAAAACATAAAGTTTGTTTTCCCTGTGTTTCAAGGAGAATAAATACAAATATAGGGTTTATAAAACAACAGACAACAAGAATTTCAAGTTGCAAAAAATATAGTGATATAAAAGGGTGCGAGGGCAACAGGTTTATACAGAACATAAAATGTACGTATATACACAATTTTGAACCCTGGGTCAAGTTTACATGACCCATGGGTCTTTCAATTTTGTATGTAAATTTATTTCTGCAGTCGCGCTTTTGTGAAGTAGTGGAAAGCGCGTTTAAGAAAGAAAAGAAAAATACATTTAAAGGTATCGTACACGTTTGGTAATGACTCAAAAAAAATATAAGCATAAAAACTTACTTGGTAACAATCAACGCAACGAAGAGCTGTTGATAGTATAAAACATTGTAGGAAACGACTCCCTCTGAAGTAAGGTAGTTTTTGAGAAAGAGGTAATTTCTCACTAAAATAATAAAAACTTCTTGCAAGAAGTTTTTATTCCTATTTGAAAGCACACAAATTTGTACAACAAGGGTGTTTTTTCTTTCATCATTTTCTTGCAACTTCGATGACCAATTGAGCCCAAATTTTCACAGGCGTGTTATTTTATGCATATGTTGGGATACACCAAGTGAGAACACCGGTCTTTGACAATTACCAAATGTGTATGATGCCTTTAAGAGCTCAATCGTTGTAAAACCAAAATACTGCAGATGGTGTACAGGTTTACTGTTTGTGGTATCCTCATTTGAAGGTGTTTTGTTTGACAGTCAATTTATTTCTTTGGATGTAGATTTTCCAGCTATGGGATTTTACTTTCTTACCTATGAGGGGGTATTGAGGAGTTTGGAATCTTTCCATCCAACGTTAGTATTATTGTTATTATTATTATTGCATATTATTAATTTCTGGTAATGGAACCAAGGATGCCTCAAAAGTGAACTTAATCACTGTGTCTCAAAACCTGAGGAAACCTGTAGACAAGGGTGCTTGTAAGGAACCCAGAAACACTGAGGTAACCCTGACTCTACCACGACAAGTGTTTTGGGATCTTTATGTGCACTACCTACCATAATCCTAGTACATGGGACCTACGGCTTTATGTCCCATCAGAAGGACAAAGCAATTATGGTAAAAAGTATCTTGCTCAAGGACATGAGCATCATGACCAGCCAGGCCAGGATTCGAACCCACACTCTGTGAACGACAGAACTTGAATACAGTGCACTAGACCACTTGCCCTGGCGTTCCAGTATTAAGTCTTGGGCAGTCTGTGTTACTGAACTTAATCTTGAACCTCAGCCAAATTTCATGGCTGTGTGTACAGTAAGCAAATCATCTGCGACTACCCCAGCAGAAAAATCCTTGCTTAACATAAGCATATTTCACACATTAGCAAGAAATTTTTGCTTGTGTGTGCACACACTCCACGTTGGTAAGAATTATTTACTTACACGACTTGTTCAGAAATTGGCACCTACTTTTTTAAGTGGGGGAGCAGATCGACCGTAAACACAGAATTCTGCAGTAAGCAAAGCCATGAAGTTGGCCCCTTAGCAAATTTGTTTGCATACCAACAATTAGTGGGGTACCAGTTGAAACAATGTGACCTTTTAGCATCTTGGCCGGTAACTTGTTTCTGCTAAGCATGTGTTGTCTGTGCTTAACAAGTTTTGTGCTTACTTTATGAAATTGGGGTCCAGAGACCAATGGGGACGCTAGGTGGCAGCACAGCCATGTCTCAGGAGTAACACACTGATATTCAGGGTTTAACAATTTGCACGCATGTCCGTTTTTCATCAGGGAAACCAAGTCCAACCGCGCACCGTCTCCAATGCAGTCATGTTTAGCCGGGGGATGTGCTGGGTTCAGTTACTGGTCGCTTGCTATTGGTCCCGACACTGTGAAGTCCAGGTTACAGACAGGTAAGGACAATTTAAAAAAAAAAAAAAAAAAAAAATTAGTTGTTGCAAACTGCTTACCAACCAAAACGACCTGTGGTATAAATGCAAAATAGTTTTAATTGTTTGACGTTTCGACCTTAGCGGGTGTTTCTTTAAAGGCTAAACAAAATGACAACACAACACACACACGTAGTGTAACTGAAGCAGCCGAGTAGAAAGAAGTGAAAAAAAGAGAAGCTTAAAGCCCGGTTCATACTTCCTGCGAATTTTGACGTCACAAATTCGCAACAAACAATTAGGAAGAGTTGAGCTGTGGGCAACTCTTGCCAAACATTTGCAGCGAAAACAGAGCTGTGACGTCAAATTTGCTTCGCACGAAGCATTCGCAGGAAGTAGGAACCGGGCTAACTGTCCCCTTCCATCTAACCCAACCCCCTTTTTATTGTTCTTCCCTTACTTTTTCTGACTGCTTCAAGATCTAAAAGCACAACACTGTTCCTTAGGACATTGGCTTCCACATAAAACTACCACAAGATAAAACAAACATAATCCAACCATTATTATTATAGCATAGCAGTGGACAGCTAATTGGCGAATGCCAATAAAAAAAAACCCCAATGCAGCAGACAGGCCCTATTTGACAACGATTAATCGATCAAGTAATGCCAGGGAGTCTAAATATAGGAAATTTTGGCCAGTACCATGAGGGGGGAACCAAAACATGGTTTCATGAATTAGATGCAGCACTACGTTTTATTGGCCACATATCCATCATTTGAAATGAAGTAAACTACTGACAGGAACTACATTTTACATCATAACTTGCCAAAAATTTAATGATCTTGTCCACCCCTTTCCTGTAGCTCCTGAAGGGATGTATCCAAATGGTGCACGAGATGTGGTAAGAGAGATCTTGAAGAAAGACGGCGTGTTGGGATTTTTCAAAGGATCTGCACCTGTGTTCCTACGGGCCATGCCAGCATCTGCCGTAAGTTGTCGTTTTATTTGTTTGTTTGTGAAGCCAAGAATTCTCAGAAAAGCAAACTTTATCACTATTCTAGCATTGAACCCCATGGAGAGAAGACAAGGAAGAAAGTTTCAGTTTAAGATGTGGGAGGAAAACCCAGAGGATTATTTCAGGGAAAATGCATGCAATCAGGTAGGGTAGGGAGTGAAAACCCAATCCACATAGTGCCCCCAGCGGATTCCAACCAGGGTCCTAGAGGTGGAAGGTGAGGAAACAGACCACTACGCCGATCTGACCGACCCCTTGGCCATTTCACTTTTCCCCCAGACCAAACACTAACCCATTAACCCTTGGAGTTGGCGGTGGCTCAACATTTTCCAACCTTTTTTCACAAGCATACAGAGAGAATCCTTTTCCATGACTTGGATAGCAAATATTATCTGTAGTACCAAAATTATGCATGTATTAAACAAGTTTGTGAAAGCAATGTGTGTTCTGGATGAATTATGCTCCTATCTCAAAATAAGGTGAGAAAAAACTTGAGTCGCTACCACTCCACAGCAGCAATTGGAATATTTATATTAAAATATCTCCGTTTTTATCTTTTACAGGCACAGTTTGTTGGCTTTGAGATTGCAATGAAGATTTTGTGTCAGAGCAGTTAATCCCTTACTGAGGAGACATCCAATCTGTTAATCCGTGGCCATAGAAGATGATCTCTCCAAAGCAGCTGACTTTATTTGTTTTGTTTGGAAAGCGAGTGGTTATGAAATAGAAACTGTGCCGAGCACCGCTCCGCAAGCAGAACGTCTGTTTACAGCTTTTATAAAATTAGCCCCATGGCCCAATTTAATTGATGCGCAAAGGGTGTGTACAACATTGGTAAGGTTGAAAATATAAATATTCACAGATTTGCACATAATTTACATGGTATAAAGATGGTCATGGTGGAAAACTTCCCTTGAAATAGTTTTGCTTGAAATGCTATAGTTTTTATGAAATGATTAACACAATTAGTCTTTATCACTGGTGATAAAATCTGATGTTTATTATAGGGTTTTCACTGTTTTCTCATGACTCCAAAGTCCGATTAAGCTTAAACTTTCACAGGCTTGTTATTTCATGTATTATGTTGGGTCACATCGAGTGTAAATACTGGTCTTTGACAGTTATTACCAATGTTATACATTTGCTTTAAGCAGAAAACATTGCATAAAAGTTGTTTGCTTTGCAAAAATAAGCAGGATACCAGTCACAGATGGTACATTGACATGACATTTTGGCTGGTGACCTTTTGTTGTGCTAAGCTACTTTTTGTGAAATTGGGCCCAGGTCTCTGGTGGGTTTGGCTTCCTGCAGAGGTAAAGCGGAGCTTACTTATATTATACTATAAGGAGTAACTATAAATAAATAAATAGTGAACTTGCGGGTACAACCATGTGTAAAATCTCATTTGGAGGAGTGTTGGCTCTGAGAAGAGCAAGAGTGTGATCTCGACGTTTTGAACAGTATTGTCTGCCCATCTTTATATTATACTGTTTAACCTTTTAAGATAGTTGATTACCACCCCCCCCCCAAAAAAAAAACAACAACCGGGGATTGTTCTTTGCGCCTCACTTTTAAATATTTATTGACTTGTTTTTTGGTGCCCACCCCCTAAGTGTCGAGTCTTGTGCTGCCATTATTCCTGATTGCAATGATTTTGTCTTGCTCAGAAATTGTATTTTTTGTGAATCGTCATGGGGGGCGTATTTGGAGGTGTATAATTTTAAATATGTTATTATAATTATATTTTACATTTGGGAAGGACAGTGCTGAAGGTCTTTTCACAAATAAGTGCCTCATTATAAATTCTGTGGTATTTTATAAAAACCATCTATAATGGATAATGAAAGCTTTTGTTTTGCAATAAAGCATGACATTGTGAATAAAATCAGAGGTACTTTTTATATAACAAAACATGGCATAGTTGAATGGACTGCTTGTTTCTTTGTTTAATGCTGCACTTTAGGGGTCGTCCAAAGTTTTCAACATTTTTGAGGTTCACACAGAGAGAGTACTAATTTTTAAAGACCCCCTTTCCCCCGGTATAGTATTTATCAACATTTTGTGTGTGTGTCAGTATTGAAATGCATTAGTCATAGAGTTCTATATAATCAAATTACAGGGTGTACAACCATTTGACCCCAAAACTCCTATGTTTGCATCCCTTTGGAGACTTCTTTTGTTTTTTCCTTTGTCCCTGTACTTAATGCCTTTGATATGTACACAAAATTCCTCTTAAAGCACGATTCATACTTCCTGCGAATGCGATGCGAATTTTGACGTCACAAATTCGCAACAAACAATTCAGAAGAGTTCAGTACAGCTCAACTCTTCCGAAATATTCGCAGCAAAAACAGCAGGAAGTATGAACAGTGCTTTAGACTTCCCCTGTGGAGACCTAGTCTTCGGTCTCCTTAAAGGTATCGTACACGTTTGGTGATGACTCATAACAAATATTAGCATAAAAAACTTACTTGGTAACAAGCAACGGAGAGCTGTTGATAGTATAAAACATTGTAGGAAACGACTCCCTCTGAAGTAACGTAGTTTTTGAGAAAGAGGTAATTTCTCACTGAAATAATAAAAACTTGTACAACAAGGGTGTTTTTTCTTTCATCATTTTCTTGCAACTTCGATGATTAATTGAGCCCAAATTTTCACAGGCTTGTTATTTTATGCATATGTTGGGATACACCAAGTGAGAACACTGGTCTTTGACAATTACCAAACGTGTTCAGTGCCTTTAAGGTAGCGATTATTAAAACCGTCTGACAAGAAGCATTTTTGGTCATTAAGAAAGTGGACATCTGTATGTAATTTATCCACAGGGATTCGTGCTCTTGGTGGGACAGCGCGGTTACGTGTGTTTATAACTCTATGGCCTTAGTATAATTTTTAATAGGAATATAAATTTCTGGTAATGAAACCAAGGATGCCTCATAAGTGAACTTAATCACTGTAACTCGCAAGCATGAGGAAACCTATAAACAAGGGTGCTTAGTATGTGAACCAGTAACACCGGGGTTGACCCCTACTCTTCCACGATAAGTGTTCTGGGATAAGTAATTTCTGGCCAATAAAACTGTAGTTTCCATTTACATTTCTCTTTAACAAGCCCATTTTCAGTGCTCTTGTGTCATTTACCTTTTTTAAAAAAGATAATCTGACATGAGTGTAAAAACAAAAACATTGTGTGCATGTAAATGGAAAGATAGTTTTAAAAACATTGAAATTATCACATTCACATTTTATTCTGGTAATTCTTAATCTCATATATTCAGATTTCAAAGGGGGGGGGGACACAAACATCTGGGCTAGAACTTGTCTATAATGAGATATGAGTCAGAATTCATGAATGACAAGTGACGTCACACCCTGGGTAAATGACAACGATGGCACCAGAGGGTGACAAAGGTCTAAATAGAAGACTTTGAAAACAAAATACTCACTGCAGATGTCATATCTTACTGAGAATTCTCACTATTTATCAAAGCATCAGTAATTTTTTTAAAACAATCCATTCATCATTATCATGGTTATATTAATTCATTGTTTATAAAATTCCAACAAATTCAAGTTGATCATGAAATTTTCAAGAAAAATCCTTTGTGTTTGAGAAAATAAAATGGAGGGTAAAACTAGTAGGAAACATTTGGTTTTTCTTAAAAGACAAATAAATTTATATCTATCTACACTTACTATAATATTCAGTAGGTTTTTCTACCTAGAATCACACACAATTTATAAATTTGTATTAAAAAAACCCAGGTCATACCTGCAGACATTTCAAGTTTTTCCTCATGAATTTCAGTTGATAACAAAATAATAAAAATAATAACAGTTGATAAAAGGTTTCCACTCTATGCCAACTCAAAACCCAAATATTGGACCTCTGATAAGATTGGTATGCCTGGCCTCCTTTTAAAATATAGAGGTTTCCAGATAAAGCAAAAAATTTATTAAGTTCAATTCAAACCTTGCCATGGTTTATGACCGGCTTTTATTCTTACGAATGCACCATGTAAACAAACTCTTTAGTAGAAGTGTTGGCTCCGAGAACATTCTGGATGATTTATGTCTGGTTAGTATAGTTAATAGACCTTATGCATTCTGACGTCATCCAGCTGCTATCTTAGAGGAAAATTGATAATGAAACAATGGTAACACGTAGAATTGTACACGCGCACACAGGATTGGCCAATGAACAGCCTCACTTTGACCTCTAGGCGAGGGCGCCCTACTCAAATGACGTATGCATAAGGTCTATTGGGGGTATATCTCTGCAGGACACCTCACCTACCAACCAATTTTAGTTTAGATTTTAAACCTCTTCACAACCTTAGGGAGCATCTCAAAAGTCGGGCACGTCTCAACAGCATTCCCAATGGCACACGCCCGCAATCCATTGGACCGCCAGAATGTTCTGCTGGACCGCATCATTGTGCCGAAATACAGGAGCAATATTGCGTGAGTGAATACGCACATTTTGAACGTTGCGCCGGTCCAACGGAACGGTCCACAAGCACACACTGGACTACTTCTTATCCGATCCAATTAAAACATTCCTACCGTTCTAACTTTTGAGACGCTCCCTTAGCTTGGGGTAGAAATCTAACCCTAATTTGGTAAATATTCTTATTTTCCCCGGTTTTGAATACAACAAATTCTTTCTTGTAAAAAGTCCCTACACAGACGCCTTTCTCACTTGCCGGTGAAATAGTTGGACGGAACAAATGGCATCTTGGCTACCTCGGCATCCATTTCCCTCTTGCGGACTTGAACTTTGACCTTTGTCTTGACCTTTGAGCTTGCTGTCTGGACGTATCCCATGGCGACATTGACTTTGAGTGTTGGTGATGGGCATCCGCTGGTCACATGACCTATTTCATTGCCTGCCTCGTCGAGGATTATAGCCCCGGCTGTAACAAGATCAAGAAGCCAGTTATTCTTGGCATTCATTGTGGAGAGCAATTCTCTCTACATCTGTCCAACTTCATAGAGCTGCTTATCCGGCGTCTGTAAGCTTACTGTACAATTTCCATTTCATAGCGCTGCTTAACTGTAAGCACGGCATGCTAACCTTTTGGCGCTTACTGTAAACAAATGAATCACATAACAATGCAAATACATGGTGAAAACGCAAGCTGGCTGCCTTATTTTCTTGCGAATCCCTTTTTTGCTAACTTAAGAAGTGCGCGCTCTACTGTTGTTTTTGGTATTGGATTAACACATAATCATTCTTTAATCAGGTAACACAACAATAATTAGGCTTCATCAACATAATCTACCTTGGGTCTTGCTGTCTGTAACTAGGCTATCTGTCAGGGTGCTGGGGCTTACAGTTTGCAAGGGGGCTTCTTTTAGGTCGCTCTGCTTCCAACTCCAAGCAGCAACTCCGCTCTAAGCGCGGGAGCACACGCTGCCGCGCATCGGGCCGTCTACAGCATGCGGCTGTTTCCTGCTGGCGCGCACCAAGCCCCACCAGCCCGACAGCCAGCGCCACCTTTTGATAAACTCAACAGTATTAAGATTAATCTGCTTAATCATGAAGCAACTGCCACACAACCCAATTGTTTAGGTTCGTTTGTGGTTTGCAAAGCAGCAATGTAATTTTGTTTTCAGTGCTTATGGCATAAGATGGCATTTTTGTGAGTCTGGCGAATTTCATGTTCATGTCAGATATTTTAAAAGTTCCAAACGCTTGTGTCTGCTGAGATATTTTTAGTTGACCACTTTTTGTGAAAATGGCCTCTCTCCATGGTAAACTGTAGAGAGTGCATTGTATTGTGAATTGCCCATTTTAATGAGAATCAGCCAAACTGATATCAAAATATTTTCCTCATCTTTAAAAACCAGGGGCGGATTGCATTAAAATGGTCTTAGCCAGCGGACCAGTCAGTTATAGCCAGCTGTCTGCCTTAGGCGGTCTTAGCTTAGTCAGTCCTTAAGCCTGTTGCAATAAGCCGGTCTTACATAAGTCAGTGAGCAGTAGTGAATACCAGTACGAACAAGGATTCCTAAGCTTGTTTAGTTACGATGACTGCCATTATCCATAGCACACTGAGACAGTTACAATGGCTTTGAAAGGTAAACAAAGATCAAACATTAGGCGACCATCCTGCAGTCAAACAGAGAAGTTGGCACATGAACTGCAGAGAGATTCTGCAGTCACAACTAAGCAATTTGGTGAAAATGGAGGGAAAACAAAATGCCTGGGACAAAATTACAGACCGAGTAAATGCTATAAATATATGGTCTTGTCGTAGGGCTCTTTGCATGAAATCATCAACAACTAACAGATGTAGCGCCATGTTTAAAAGCAAAACAAAGACCAATTATAGCCAGCTCAGCACAGGCTTAAGATTTAAGACTGGCTTATAATATAGACTGTGGTATTGCAATCAGTCTATAACTAAAGACTGTCTAAGTGCATCTCAAGTTAGCCGGCTATAGCACATAGACCGGTTTAAGACCACTTGGTGCAATCCGCCCCTGGGGTCAGCTTGAGCAACTGAACAATTATAATAATAAAAATCACTGGTTTTTTTTATATACCTCTTTATCTATGGGCATCTCAAAGGGCTTATTATTTATTAAGACAGGTTTTTGTTGTTGAGATTTTTGAATTATGAGACCCATTTATGTAGCACCTTATAAGGGTTTACAAGGTGCTGCAGCGCATTCAGCAGCCACTGCCAGACACACCGGCGCAAATCCCTTCCGCTTAGCGATAAGTGTTACTGGGTTCTTTTACATGCAATACACAACACACTGGACTTATGGCTTTACGTCCCATCTGAAGGATGATGCAATAATGGTGAAGTGTCTTGCTTAAGAACATAAGTGATTGTGTGAACACAAGATACACCACCAACAACATCGACCCATATACCAAGGAGAACAGCCAGAGATCGAAAGTTTTTTATTTTTCCAGAGGGAGGAAAACCAGAGGGCCCAGAGAAAATCCCTTGTGGCATAGGAGAGAACCAATGCACACATATGGCCTTAGACGGGAATTGAACCAGGGCCACATTGGTGAGACAAGTGTTTTATGCGCTAGCCACCCATGCCACCCCAGGTGTCCAGACCAGGGGCGAATTGCACCAAGTGGTCTTAAACCGGTCTATGTGCTATAGCAGACTAACTTGAGACGCGCTTAGACAGTCTTTAATTATAGACTGATTACAATGCCACAGCCTATATTTTAAGCCAGTGTTAAATTTTAAGCCTGTGCCGAGCTGGCTACATGTGTTAGGTGGTGATGATTTCATGCAAAGAGCCCTATGATGAGACCGTATATTGATAGCGTTTACTCGGTCTGTAATTTTGTCCCAGGCTTTTTGTTTTCCCTCCATTGTCGCCTAATGTTTGATCTGTGTTTACCTTTCAAAGCCATTGTCACTGTCTCAGTGTGCTATGGACAATGGCGGCCATCGTAACTAAACAAGCTTAGGAATGCTTGTTTGTGTTTCACTACTCCTCACCGACTTATCTAAGACTGGCTTATTGCAACAGGCTCAACAACTGACTAAAAAAGCAAAGGCCGTCTAAGGCAGATAGCTGGCTATATCTGACTGGTCTTAGACCGCTGGCTAAGATCGTTTGATTGCAATCCGCCCCAGGACTCGAACCCACACTCTGCTGATCAGAAACACCAGAGCTTGAGTCCAGGACTAAAACTATTTGAAATTGACTCTCCGAGTAGCTCACCTCTTGGAGGGGCACCCTTTGACAGGAGTCCGACACGTTTCCGGGCTGGTTTATCTTTGAGTTGTTGAAGTATGAAATCTGCGGCAGGGAAATCCCGTAACTCCCTCCTCCTCTTGGCTGAATGAAAAGAAGAAAAGAAGAAGGAAAAACATGAATAAATGAATTATGTTCGTTTCACCGTCAACAAAAAATTACCTGTCACAAAAGGCCATCATCGTGTTCTTTTTCAATTTGATGTTATTTTGTGAGTTTAACTTGTCTAATTTAAATTAAGCCTCCTTATTAGGTGATTATTAAAATTGTTTATATATACAACTATTTACTTATCTGTTATTATTCTTGTAACTCAATGTAATTTGCTGTATTTTTGACTGTGTAAGGGCGTATGTGGACCAATTTCACGTGATGAAAAACAAGTAAACAAACAAGATTTTTTCATTGTTATTTTTATGATGTTTATGTATTTTGTCATCGATGCAAGAAAACTACGTACAGGCAATTAAAATAAGATGAAACTGTAATTGTGATGCAAGACATCCCCTGATGAAATCGCCCTCATACGGTCAAAAATATGGTCAATTGCTTTGTAATGGCAGTAATTATTGTGGACTTTTATTTTTGTGGATTAATTGATGTCATTGTTTTGTCATTGTTGTTGAATAAATGAAGCTGGATAACTTCAATGCAATAGAAAACAAAATAAGTTAAATAAACAAATAAACAAAGTGCAAAGCTGATTTCCATTGCAAAAATAAAAGGCTGTCTAAAATGCACTTGTTTACTCTCAGAGAAAGAAGAAATAAAAAAAACATGAATAAATAAACAAATAATCCTTCAAAGTGTAATACAAATAGTCACCGACAAGATACAAAGGTTGTCAAAACTACACAGGTTTCCTCTTACCAATGGTCCAGGCTAGGGTGGCTTCTATTGGTGTCGTACTCTCATCAATATCGTTGCCATAGAGACACATCCCTGCCTCCAGTCGCAGCGAGTCCCTGGCGCCCAGACCGGCCATCTTGACTGGTGCATCTGGAGAGCTTAGTAACCTCTCGGTCAACTCCACCGTCCTGTTAGCAGGAACTGAAATCTGAAAAAAAAATGTTTTTAAACAGTTTTGTATTTTCGAAGAGTTTAGGTTTTGCCAGGGCCAAGTTTCCGCAAGAACTATCATTGACCTTAGCATGACTACGTTAGCCCGAACTCTGTCTGGTCGACGAAGGTTGGACTACGCTAGTCGACTACTTGGAACCAGCTTAGTCCAGCATGGTCGCATGGCTGGTTATCAATAACTGTTTTCATAGCACAGTGCAGAGAGGACCAGTTATCAGCCGGTCGCGTTGACATTGACATGACTAGAGTCGTTCGCACCTTAACTTCTGTGCGCATGCCCTACGTATGTCAGTAAACAACCACTAGTTAACCATTGGTCCTTGCGCGAACTTGACCCTGGTGGATAATGAGAGGTTGGGTCATACTTTGGTAATGACCCCAAAAAAGAAATTGTGTAATTTTCATCTGAAAACCTAGAAGGAAAGCATCCTGCAAAATTATTTCATCTGAAGGTTTCCCAATTGATTAGAAATCAATCAAAACAAATTAGAATCCCCAAAGATTGCCTGCAGGCAACTTGTGGACATTTCTGTAGTATCCGTTTGAATTCTCAGACAGAATGGTCAGACAGAAAGAGGTCATGCGACTTCAGGAAGTCCACTTACCTCAACTCCATCTTCGCCTGTGTAGCCACATCTTGTGATCCTACAAGGTATACCAAAGATGTCCGCCGTTGTCGTCGTCATGAAAGTTAATTTACTGAGGTCGTCTGACATGCCTGCCTGCAGCACCTTAGACATGAGTGGACCTAGGGTGTGAGAGACAGAGATTGTAACAACGGCAGGCCAGAATTGCCTCCATGCCGTTACATATTTTACATAATTATATGCATATATATATTCAATTCAAAATTGTGCCAATCATATCTAATGACCTTTAAAACCTGGTATAGACACTTCGTTTGTCATGATTGGATGCTTAAGATTAGCGCACAATTCAGTCACGCAGTGACAGTCAAGGTACTAAACAATATGCAAAAGTGAAGAGTAGAACAAAAAATATACTGACTTGGATTACAGTGTGAACAAAAAGGTTTTGAGTAATTGTTTTGAAGAACTAGCTGATGAGGCTTGACAGAGTGCAAGTGGAAGATCAGGGATTGCATAACTTGGTCAGGAGAGCTAGGGTACAATGATTACTAGAGCAGTCTAGTCGAAAAGTCAAGACCAATTAATAATTCACTCCACGGCAGTGAAGTTAATAACGAGAAGTCCCCTCGATCCGATAAGCGAAAGTAGTAGTCCCGGCCGATTTCCTACCTCCCCAGGTAGTACTTAATAAGCAGAACAGTTCTTTTCAGAACTAAGTAGTCTCCCCAATTCCAAAATCTACTCCACAGCAGTAGAATAAATAGCAAGACAAGTTCTCAATAACAAATCAACACAGCAAAGTAGATAATAATATTAGTGGCTTCTTATATAGTGCTCAAATCCGTCACTCAGTAACGCTCATGGCGCTCCAGCATTCAGTATTTTTCCTGCAAGGTATGCGGAGCTACGTTTTTGAAGTATGAGACCTTGGTGTTACCGCTGAATAAGCATTGATACCACCATAACTTTGAGTTAAAATGTTTCTCACAGAAAAGAATTATCAGTGTACAGGAAAATGTACTGCCATGTTCCTGAAGGAGTCCCTTTGGAGTACATTGTAGGTAGGGTGAAGGAGGACAGGAAGGGAGGGGGGGGGGCGATACTTACCCTGCAATGCTAGGAGACCCATGTCATAGATAGGTTCAAAGCTTACATCATGTCCTGCAGCCTTGAAATCTGCAAGTTTACCCTAAGTAGTGGACAAAGACAAACAACAAATATATGAGTTTTTATGAAATGCGAGTTTTCAAATATAATGACCAGTTATTCCAATCATGGTTTTTTTTTCTAATTTACATGTACATTATAATATAAATCTCTTTTGACCCAACCTTTTGTTTCTGCCGTAAAACTGTACAATAAAATTTATCACATACACTTGTTACAGGTAAAAAGTCAAATAGTATGACACAAACCATAAGGGATAGATTTAAGATAGAGCTACCTGTAAAGCCTTACATTATTTTTCTTTTTTCCTGACAAATCCGAGGACCAGCCAGCTGTACATTTGACCAGCCAGCACAATTTACAACAATTCCCTGTAAATTTCTGGGGGTTGAACAAAGAAAAGACGACTGGCCGGGACTTGAACCTGCGACCTCCAGATTAACGTGCTGGCACTCAACTAACTGAGCTATCTAGCCCTATGTTGCAGTCTCCCTATTTTGTCAATATCTTTGTTTGGGGGTGCCAGTCACAAGCTATACAACCTGTAACTGCCGTATAGCTAGGGATCACACCCATGTTTACGATACAACTTGGGAAGCGGCAGTAGAGGGATCATTTTCAAAGAATGCAACTTTTTACATCGCATTTTCACGCAAGCAGACTCCTTCTTTTGTTACCATCCCCACCAGGCTATCTAAAAAACAAGTTTGAAAAGCCTGCAGGACTCTTGACTAGTGTGTTGCAAGTTGATTAAGCGTTACATATGAAGTCTGGACCTGAGAATAAAAGAAGTCCACACAATGTAGGGACTTGAAACACTATGTGGACTTATACACGTCCACAGTGTTTTTTACAGTGTTGAAGAATTTGTTTTTTTCTAAGTGCACAGAACAAAGGAATGTCCAGAGAGTTTTGGCTTATACCAACAAAAATAAAACAGAACCCCCTCCCCAATCCCCAATGATTACCCAAACCAGATTCTTACATTATTAGTGAGTGCAACAGCTAGTGGTCAGATGCTACTCTCAAGTTCCCAAATGACACTTTAACACTAGCTCCCAACAGTAATAATTACCAAATGATCTTTTCCCACTCTTAACAAAACCAAAAACCCAAACTTTTGGACTCTGATTATGGCGGTATGCCTGATGCCATGTGAAGCATAATCAGTTTACTAGTGCAATCCTCGGTCCAACACCATACAGTAACTCAGCACCCAAACTTTTTGACTCTGATTATGGTGGTATGCCTGATGCCATGTGAAGCATAATCAGTTTAATGTGCAGTCCTCGGTCCAAGTTATCCGTGTCGCGGCTGAGCGGATAAGAACACCGAACTCAAGCTCTGGTGTTTCTGATCAGCAGAGTGTGGGTTCGAATCCCAGTCGTGACACTTGTGTCCTTAAGCAAGACACTTAACCACATGCTTCGTCCTTCGGATGGGACGTTAAGCCGTAGGTCCCGTGTGTTGTGTAATGCACGTAAAAGAGCCCAGTGCACTTATCGTAAAGAGAATGGGTTCGCCCCTGTGTTCCTGGTTTGATTGGCTGCATATTGCGCCACAGCACCTTGTAAACCATTACATGGTGCTATGCAAAGGAATAGGTCTCATACTTCAACACTAACTCCACTTTCCTTGTAGGAAAAATACTGAGTGCTTTGAGACACCCATCGGGAGTATAAAGCGCTATATAAGAACTGCGTATTATTATTATTATTAATACAGTAACTCAGTACCCAAACTTTGGACTCTGATTATGGTGGTATGCCTGATGCCATGTGAAGCATAAATCAGTTTAGTGCAGTCCTCGGTCTAACACCATACAGTAACTTGACACCCAAACTGTTGGACTCTTATTAATGGTGATATGCCTGATCCAATGTAAGGCATAATCAGTTTAGTGTGCAGTCCTCAGCCCAACACCATACGGTAACTCAGTACCTAAACTTTTGGACTCTGATTATGGCGGTATGCCTGATCCCATGTGAAGCATAATCAGTTTACTAGTGCAGTCCTCAGTCCAACACCATACAGTAACTCAACACCCAAACTGTTGGACTCTGATTATAGTGGCATGCATGATCCCATGTATAGTATAATCAGTTTACTAGTGCAGTCCTCAGTCTAACACCATTCAGTAACTCAACACCCACACTGCTGGACTCTAAGGTGGTAAGCCTGATCCCATGTGAACCATAACCAGTTTACTAGTGCAGTCCTCAGTTCAACAGAATCAAGGATAACACACAGTTGGGTATTTGATGGCTTGGGGTGGATAGGGTCTAAGCTAACCTGTATATGTGGTAAATCTTTGTCGGTACATCCAGCGTTAGTCACCATGTAGATGTAGTCTTGATCTGTTTTACTCATCACCAGATCATCAATGATACCACCTTTGTCGTTCAGTAGTAGACTGAGGGTGCCTGTGTTATCCTTTAATCCCTCCAAATCAGCTGCAATGGGGAAGTAGCAATTATTGAATAAGCAAAGTTTACCACATTTTTCAGTCCTGAAATTACATGTAACCAACGAAGGCCATGGCCTCTGTTGCCCTGATCTCGGCCTTGGTGCCCCTTAAAAATTTCCCACAGACTTTCAGATTGTTCAATGGAAGTCAGCGATCTCCCTTAACAGTGGTCCGCTGGACAAATGCCAACCGAGGACCAGTCCAAATTCACTCCAAGTGGTCCGACTGGCTAGTTCAGTGTTGTAAAACATTCCATTCAATATAAAGTATGGACAAGTGAAAAAGCTAGGGGAAACTGATATCTTTTTTCCATAACCACATTACTTCAAAGTGAAATGTTTTCTCAAAATGCTTTATACTATCAGAAGCTGCTGTACTTCTTACCAAGTAAGTTTTTATTGCCATTAATTTTATGAGTAATTACCAAACATATACAGACCCTTCAAACTCACCTACTGTCTGCGCCGTTTTCAAGATTCAGTTTCTGTTTAGTTGCAAATATTTATGGTCAATGTTCTATACATTGTTATGTAATGCTGTCCCGTCAGGGAAATTGTGTAAATCCTTGAGCAAGACACTGAATTCACTTAAAAAGTGAAACAGACAACAGACTTTTGTTTACAAAACCTGGCGCTGCCAGTGTCCCATCAATGGCAACACGACATGCAGCACTTGCCAGTACGGGCTTAAAAAGATTGGTCTGCAGAGAATTCCTAATGTGTGCGGGCAAACCACATGTACTCCAGATGTAGCAGGCTGTGTTCTTTGGAGAGCACACCCTGCCACTTGTAATCAATGTAGTTCTGAAATTTCCCTCAAAATCTGTCATCATACCTACCGACAGTTAAACTCTCCACAAACTTAATTCTGTCCTTGCCGTAGATCTTGCTTTGTAGCATATGCGATACGTCAAAGATCACCGCTTGAGTGCGGCAGTGTGTGTGTTCGGCGGCTAAGCCTTCTGTGTACTTTACAGGCATCGACCAACCGGCAAAGGGAACCATGTTTCCGCCTTGTGCGACGTGGAAGTCATAAAGAGGAGTCCTCTTCAATGTGGCCTGCAGTAAAGAGAGGTACTCTGGATATTAATCATTGATCACATGGAAAGGTTACCGTTTGTGTAGACCTACCACATGGTTTATCAATTTTTGCCTTAAAGGCGCAGTGTCGTCATGATCAAAGCAGGCCTGTGGCATGTCATGGTCGAGCGGTTAAGAGCACCGGACTCAAGCACTTTGACTGGTGTTTCTGATCAGCAGAATGTGGGTTCGAGTCCCAGTCATGACACTTGTGTCCTTGAGCAAGACTCTTTACCATAAGTGCTTTGTCCTTCGGATGGGACATTACTCTGTAAATCCCCTGAACTAGGATAGGTGGTGCACATAAAAGCACTCAGAACACTTATCATAGAAGAGTAGGGGTTAACCCCTGTGTTTCTGGTTCATATAGCAAGCACCCTTGTTTACAGGTTTCCTCAGGCTTGCGAGCTACAGTGATTAATTTCACTTATGAGGCATCCTTGGTTTTATTACCAGAAATATTTGTTAATAATAATTTTATGTCAACAAAGCACACTCAACGCTTGAATCCGAATGCGCGGACCAACCATTCTGTGAAAGGGGTGTTACAAGAGGCTTCCGGAGCACACATCGTTGTCTTTATATGTGCGCTATGCGTAGTGAACAGCGGTACCTGTGCGCAGTGATGAAATGAGGCAAGGTGTTTTGTAACACCCCTTTCACAGAATGGTTGGTTCTCGCAATCTGGTTCAAGCGTTGAGTGTGCTTTGTTGACAGCCAAACAGCCGCGAGTATTGAGTAAGAAATTTCATTTTTTGAGGAGGTATATGCATGTAATTCGACAAAAGTGATGCGCTAGCATTGTGAATGTATGTAAAGTGTGTTGAGAAAGTTTTAGGTGAGTAGTACAAAAGAAACTGTAAGTTAGTGTGCTGGCTAACTAAAGATCAGAAAATGTTGAACTATCAACGACCATTTTGAAAACGTATAGCATTACGGAGGCCCAAAAATTGTGACTCCTAAGGCTCAGGGGTGAGCCTTTAGTTCCAGAAGAATAGAAGTATAGATTGGGGCTAATTAATTATATGGATGGTCGGTAAGTCATGATTTGATAATTTTTGAATGTGTTAATAAATGTTCCGGCCCAACGTTAGTGTTGATTACAATTGCTTAGATGATCTTTCCATCAAGGGAACTCGGCAAAACTTCCACAAGGGGATATGAACACCCAGCTGGCAACAGCCAATTTCTCTCATGTTCAATTATACACTGACATTGGTTTAACCTACTCTATGTGTATGGTATGATTATGAATTGCACAAAATAAACAAATTGTGATTCAGGATGACAATACTTAAATATCTACCTACATCTTCACTTTGACAACGTCTCAGTGTGCAAGTTGTAGCACCAGCAGTCAGTCCAATCTTCTTTCTATAAAGCCCACTTAGAAGTACTGCTGCCTTACGAAGTCCCACCATGATTTTTAGTGAGAGAACTGAACAACTATTTATCACTCAAAGAGTATCATCATCACACTCACGTCAATCAAGTCTGTGCTTCTCATGCGCCTGAAATAGCGCCCTCTTGCGGGGACAATTTGCGTGGCTGATACAGATTTGAAAACCACGATCTCCTCAGACTTTGAAATCATCAAGCTTACATCATAAAGCTTACATTCAACCTAATTTTTACCACTGGTTCTTTTCCTTCCAATCTGAAGGTTGCTTAAGTCATTCCCGTCTTCAAAAACGGTGACAAACATAACATTAGCAATTACAGACCTACTGTCCCCATTCTTCTTTGCTTTTTCTCAAATCCTTGAGAGACTTTTCTATAGCAGACTCACTATAAACTTCATCCCCGCGGTTCCATCTAATTCTTTCTGACCCCCCCTTCCTGCTTTCGAGCAAAACAGACATGGCGATAATTCAATTCGTTTATAAAATGGCTTGTAGACACCGTAAAAAGAGTATAGGTTTCAAAATGGGATTTTGTTTTTGTTTACGTCAGCATTTGCCATTGGAGAATTTCATTTAAAGAGGGGGGCATCAAACCTTTAAACGTTTGACCTTTGTCAAATTTTAGGGGTAAATAATTTAAAGTGTTTTTTTTTTTTATTCACTTGCAAAGCCCTGAGCGACTTGACCGTCCACGATATCCCAGACAGGACCATTCCACATTACTCAAAATATATATTAGCATAAAAACTGACTTGGTAACGAGCAACAGAGAGCTGTTGATAGTATAAAACATTGTGATAAACGACTCCCTCTGAAGTAACGTAGTTTTTGAGAAAGAGGTATAATTTCTCACTAATGCAAGAAGTTTTTATTATTCTATCTGAAAACACACAAATTTGTACAACAAGGGTGTTTTTTCTTTCATCATTTTCTTGCAACTTCGATGACAAATTGAGCCCAAATTTTCAGAGGCTTGTTATTTTATGCATATGTTGGGATACACCAAGTGAGAACACTGGTCTTTGACAATTTCCAAACGTGTACGATGCCTTCAATAGCGGACAAATGACGCTCGAAGCTTGACATGGACTTCAATGACCGTCATGCAGTCGCACAACACATCGCGACGGACAACACTTCTATCTCAACGGACAACACAGACATCTTTAGCAGAGCGACATTGGGCTTTCCCCATTTCAATTCAATTCACTTAATTTCCAATCCATACACAAAATATACAATGGAAGGTAAACATATAAATAACGACTATAGGCAAAGAATAAGTAAATAGATTTATAAAATACAAAGCAAATTAAGAAACACTTGAAAATGGAAGTGGAGGGTGCCCATAAAAAGCAGAGCTTGTCGAGTACGACGGACCCCCCTAAGAATAAATCAATGTTTGCGTTTAATAAACCACACAATAGGGCAAGTGGTGGAGAATGTTGTGTCGGGAAATAGAAATTGCCCTCCTTTAATATGTTTAATAGAAAGCCTAAATTGTTCACAGAATTGCTGACCAAAGTAAATAATCTTAAGATGATGAGCCATGCAGTCCTTCATAATTCCCCTGTATTTCATTGTTTTAAGGGAACTTTCCCACAGCCTTCACAGTTATTTTTGGGTTGGATTGCATAGTTTAGTGCCCCTTGAAGGATGAAACAATCAACTCTTAAGGTCAAATTGAGCTCCTGAAAGATTTTCCCCAGTCAGCAAAATCTTCAGTTACACAACCCCAGAATTGGTGATCTATGCAAAATACATTACGGATTGACCAATGGCAACATTTGAGACAACTTTAGACATTATAAATATTCAACGTTCTTCGGTAATTAACCAATCAGAGATTGGTCTGGCGTCGTTGACCAGCAGATAGTTAGGGTTTATAAGGTGTTGCACAGAGAGTCAAAAGTCATTCTGAATTGGTGAGCCTTTTGCATCAATTGCTACATCTGAGCGTAGAGATAGAGCAATCTTCATAGCCACATCTCAGGGTGAGTTTTGATCTTTGATATTTAAGTTAGATTTGTAGTTGTGACAATTTTCTTGTTTTAATCTGTTATTATATTTAATTGAGTCACAAGTTAAAAAAGGTTTAACATCATTCTATTAGTGATTTACTTCATGGCATTTGTTTTACAGTCAGAGCACTTATCTTTTCGAGTATGTTTCAAAAGAACCTTTTTTTTATTCATAGTTTAATCCCAAAGAATTATAACTATGTTCCTGAAGTCAAACTAAATTGATCTGTTTGGTTCCATTTCAGTGGAAATGCTAAATTAATCTGCTCTGAGGTTAAATGAATTAAGATGTCCAATGCTGTGTTTAACTAATAAGATGTTCCTTGTTTATTATAAATTATAGCTTATAGCCAGAGCATGATGCTGATGGGAGTGTTCATGTAGGAAGAGTTAAAGTTGTTGCTGAGAGTGTTCAGGTTAGCTTGTAACTTGTTCAGTTTATTTGATTATTCATATTTTGTTGTGCACTTTCAGTAACCCAGAGTATTTTCTAAGGTGTTTTACAGTTAAACTCTATTTTGAGAGAAATGGTTTTGATTTTGATTTGTTGAATCAAATTACCTTATGTTGTGGTTAGAATGTTGTTTATATTGGTTGTAGCACACTACACCCTAGTCCAAAAAGTGTAACCATGGCGACACAAGGCCTTACTGGGCTTTGTTATGACTGTATAAATCCATGTGTGAGTCCTGGTACTGAGGACAAGGACAAAGGTCTAACTTTCCAAGTTTTGCGAGTAATTTATCACTCATTATGTAAGAATGACAGCTTTATGAGTTGTTTTTATTCTCAATGAAGGTTATTCTCAAAGTGACCTCTGAACTACAGTGTACTGTGTGTAGCTCAGTTTTTATGATAATTTAATGTGTGTATTCTAAACCCTTGTTTTCTATTTACTCTTTATTTACAGGGGTCTGTTTTGGAGTCTGTTTTTATATCTGTTCCGTTAGTAGTAGTCACGTGAGAGAATTAAAGTCTTAGAACACTAGACAAGTATTTGTTTCTCTTGAACCTGTAATTGTGTGTGCTTCAGAGTCGTACACTGTACACTAATAGAACCCAAATGCTAAACAGCATTGAACTGTACAACAAGCGTTAACGTTTTACGACAGTTGCAAAAGAACAAACAATGGAATTATTTACGAGTCATCGCTCACTTATTGAGTGTCAGTTTTTATTTAAAAAGTCGGTACTCTGCCATTTTGTTTTGTATCTAAAAAATTCCAAGTTCCACATTTACACCTAGCCAAATAGCATGCCAATTGTCTTGTTACCGTTGGGGGGGGGGGGGGTAAAAAATCCATCAATGACCAGCTCTCCCGGAATTCCCAAAGGAATTGTACAGCAATTACTCAGCTTTGGTACAATGTAAAGTGTTATAAACAAAGAAACACATGTGGGCTCATCTTGAAATAAATTTTGCTTCTGGTTTTATTTAGTAACAAGGGTCTTTAAAATGCTTTGGGCGATTTAAAAGTGATTTGGTTCTCAACAAAAAATGTATTACACGCTAAAATCTAACTGTTCTCAATGAGTCAAATGGTGTCCGATTGTGAATTTGTTGTTGATGGTGTCACACAGGGTTTTAAACAAACACAAAATACACAAGGTGAACTGATAACTAAGCAATAAGCTAAATGAGGAATATACATGGGTTTAATCATAGAGCAAGCCTTGCTCTATATGGGTTAATGTAGAAAACACTTTGTAATTGGGTTTTTGCACCGTGCTGCGGGCCGCACCAAACAGCCGTCGAAAAAGTATGACCTAGAGACTTCAAAGGTCCACCGGTCACCATGTATGGGTTTCTCTAAGCCTGGGAACCGTATTGTTGTATTATACAATGTTTTATACCGGCCTCAGGTCGACCTTGCGTCAACGAAAAACAGTCGGCGACTGACTTTTCAGGATCACACTGCGCCTGAGCTGAGCGTAACTGCGATGATTTTAAGACAATCGGAAACAGTCGCCGCTCGAAAAAATTAACAGTCGCAAAAAAAGAGTAGAACAATTTCAACTTGTACGACGTGGGAACCAATCGCAGTTGACCTGTGAGTATTTGGGACATCGTGCGCAAGAAAATCGGAGGTCGACCTGAGGCCGGCTTACGCACTTATGTATTACAACTGCGACGTTGTTTCTCTCTGTGTCGCCGGGTACTGCAGCAGCGTCTAGTTCATTACTCCATGGGTACATCATGGTTTACGCACTGTAATGTATACTGCGACAGCAACGATGCTTCCGCTGGGCTTCGCCATGTTTTTACACATTATTGAAAGGAATTTTTCATTATAAAGGAATTTAATTGTTATCTGTAAGTAACATAGACATTATTGGTCATTTCCAAAGGTATGTTTTGATATATTTCAATCACTTTGTTAACAATTTGTTTTGGTTTGAAACGACAGTATAGGCTGGTTGAAAAAGTTGTGTGCACAACTTTAAGTGAAACACTAACGCTAATCCATACATTACAAGTTTTATAATTTAGTTGATGAAGATGCATTGCGCGTTTTGATGAAAGGGTTACATTATGTAGCTCATTGTAGGCCCACTTGTTTTATGTGCACAATACGTGAATCACCCATTAAAAAAAAAGAAGACCCGAGTTATTTGCCTATGACAAACTCGGGTTGGTACACACCGGTTTGGGAATGAGCAGTTTTCAACACGATCTTTCTAATCTGATCAAAAGTTCACGAGGCGTAAACGAGTGGTCCGGTTTAGGGTGACTGCCTGTGAGTTTACTGACACAAATATCGACAACATTTCACAGGTCCTTGTTCATAATTTGAAGTATTGGGAAACAGTATTAAATGTTATCAATGAGGGGTAAGGAGTGAGAGAAGATCACATCGAGATCATTTTTGTGGACGAACAGGTGTCATACTCAAGTAGATTTATGTTGGAAAACACCTGTCAGGAGGCATCTATATAGGCAACTTTGAATCATAAAAGTCGACCAAATAATCTTGAGAAATCGAGAAACAGCTGTACTGGACTCTCTCTCTGCTCTTCAGCATTTGGGTTATTCATGGAGGATTAAGAAGCAGTAGGCTTGTGGGTCAGGATCACCATAGAGCAAGGGGATCAATAGTCTTATGGAAGTGGGTTTCAGAGGGTGAATTATGTTTATGTTACAACTAATTTACTGAAAACAGCTGATTAGAGTCACAGTGAAACCGGTGAGTAGAATAAAGACATTTTGGCTAATGGGAAATTCTTATAGTGCAAATCTAAGTTGCGACTTCCTGCTCTATTTATGCAGTAGGAAAAAGTAAAATTGAAGTTTATCAATATCTATGATTATTTAAAAGATAGATATCAAGCAAATATTTGTTCTTTACCACATTTTGCAGTACTTTATTTATAAAGTAGGCCTACTCGTAGTCGTACTCGGAGATCCAAGCAGGCACACTTGGTACTCGGCTGTTGGACCTGGTACTCGTATTATAAGAATACTCGGCACTTGGACACTTGTACTATCGTCTCTATGGCCAAAGTACTCGTCCTTGAGTATCACTCAGTCATCCTAGTACTCGAACAGTACTTGATACTTTATTGAAGTACTTGACTACAACACTGATCATTTGCAAATGATTTGACTATATATGTCAGTGCTCTCTATGTCTACGGAATTTACTCTACGCAGCGTGTACTTCGGGAAGGATCGAGTACAGTACAACAGTATGGGTTGACGTTAGGTGGACTACTTCGTATGATTGTTCCATCATATGGTGTCGCACGTGATGATATGCAAAAGTCAAAACATGATGGTGCTAAGACATTGATTTCAATTGCACAGCATTTATTTCCCTTTCTCCAAGCTTCAGCGATATTTTTTTTCTTTTTCTTCCAGTAGTTTGTACCGAATAATACGAACTTCTGCTTGGGACAGTATGACTTATCAACCTGTGTGCATTGCTGACTTTGAACATTATCTGAAACGAAATCTGAGTTCGCCATGGTGTGACTACTACACCGTTGGAGCCGATTATGGGCAGACAAACGCAGACAACGTTTGTGCTTTTAAAAGGTAACCTTCAAGACCAAAACGAAAGTGTTACCTGTGTCACAGACCTAAGTTGAATTTTAGTATAATAGTATTATTTATTAATTATTTATTTTTATAGGGGGGTGGCAAGTGAGAGGCAAAGAAATGGTTTCATGGGCAGTGTCGTCATTATGGAAGCATGTTTGTGGTTGTACATGGAATTGTGAGCTCTCACCCAGTTACAGCACGCGACGACGCGAGAGTTCATAATCATTGTGTGAGGGTGTCTACCTTCTTGAACTGAGTACAAAACTACAGGGATCCCGGTGTTAATAATAGTGGCTTAGCGCTCAAACCCGTTGCATGACGCTCTTGGCGCGCCAATACTATTACCCACATGGTCACTGGGCTATTTCTTTCATTTTTAAACCATCTCAGCTACCTTGGGATTATACAGCCTGTGCTGCTAAACATGTAGCGCACCTAGCTAAATCAATCACAAGAACAATCTCTGCCCTCACAGGCCTACCCATTACCCTTGGGTGAAGAGAAGCAATTATAGTTAGTTAAGTGCCTGGGAATAGACATGGTTTGGAAAACTTTCCATTTTGTATTTCGTGCGAACGTTCCGATAACATTAAGTGATTGACAACCGCGGGGGTAAACTCCAGTGTGGGAAATCCGTCAATACTTCCTGACAACATTGTTGTCTTACTATTTTAGGTATCGTCTTCGACCAAGGTGTCTGCGTGACGTGTCCAGCCGAGAAACCCGCACTAGTATCTTGGGTCATGACCTTGAATTTCCGGTAGGGGTCAGTCCCACTGCTTACCACGCCGTCGTTCACAAAGATGGAGAAATTGCTACTGCACGAGGTATGCAAGATAAATTATGTTTATTTTTAGGTGTTCGGGCACACAGCCCGGAACACCTCTTGTTTTTGTTCGGGTTTTTTTTTTAAATTTTTTTTTATTTACTTCTTCTACTTCTTCTTCTTCTTCTTCCGGGTCAACCGGAAGTGATACCATATCTCAAGAACTACACAACCGATTTTCAAACTGTTTTCAGTTATAGACTCCTTGGGCATTAGAGATTAGCTTTGGGTAGCCGTGACCCCATGTTGCCCTTTACTTCCGGGTCAACCGGAGGTGACACCATATCTCAAGAACTACACAACCAATTTTCAAACTGTTTTCAGTTATAGACTCCTTGGGCAGTAGAGATTAGCTTTGGGTAACCGTGACTCCATGTTGACCTTTACTTCAAGGTCAACCGGAAGTGACACCATATCTCAAGTACTACTCAACCGATTTTCAAACTTTTTACAGTTATAGACTCCTTGGGCATTGGAGATTAGCCTTGGGTACCGTGACCCCATGTTGACCTTTACTTCCGGGTCAAACGGAAGTGACACCATATCTCAAGAACTAAACAACCGATTTTCAAACTTTTTTCAGTTATAGACTCTTTTGGCATTGGAGATTAGCCTTGAGTACCGTGACCCCATGTTGACCTTTACTTCCGGGTCAAACGGAAGTGACACCATATCTCAAGAACTACTCAACCGATTTTCAAAATTGTTTTCAGGTATAGACACCTTGGCGTTGGAGATTAGCCTTGGGTAACCGTGACCCCATGTTGACCTTTACTTACGGGTCAACCGGAAGTGACACCATATCTCAAGAACTACACAACCGATTTTCAAACTTTGTTCAGTTATAAAATCCTTGGGTATTGAGTTTTTACAACTTCACAAGCACTACACAGAGTGCGGCCCCATTTGAACTGGACTTCCGGTTCAAACCGAAAAATGAACTTTTACATTTAATTTTGTTTTCTTTTTTTCTTAATACTTCTTCTTCTTCTTCTCCCCGTCGCTTTTCCGCTAACAAAAGCACACTTCCCAAGCACATATAAACTTGAAACATTACAAACTTCACATGTAGGTTTTCGGGATGGTGACGTCATCGATGATGTTATAACATTAAGTCAATGTTTAATATTTAGAAAAATCATATCTGGAGAACCATAATTGCTAAACACAAGATCTTTGGACCGTGTGAAGGACCCTGGAGTATTTTTAAAATCTTACACAAAGTGTGATCCCTGTGACCTTCACTGCCGTTTTTTTTAATACTTCTTTTTCTTCATATCCCGCGAGTTTTCGCTAATTGGACAAGTCTACCGAACACCTTCTTTTTGTTACAACAAAAAGTTAAGTCTAGTCTATAACTATCATTTGGAGGTCCACAAAAAATTACAAAAAATTGAGTAAACATTGCATTTTTTTAATGAAAGGTACGATATGAAACGTGTACATTCTTTGACATCTTCCAGTTTTAATTGTTTTCCTCAGAAAAACAAACCTGTGAACATTTCCACAAACTATTATGTTGTTATGTTTTTTAGAAAGCGGCAATCAACAGTGAATGTATGTTTTGTTCTCCACATGTTTGTATTTCAACTTGGCTGTAGCCTACTGTGTTTTTTGACGGACAGTAGTTTCGACAGCAGCAAGTTTCTCATAACTCAGTTCTTGTCCAACCCTCTCTTGCACCATGCAGGCGCAGCAAGCTCAGGGGCAGCATTCACCCTCAGCATTTGGGCCAACATTCCCCTGGAGGACGTAGCCACATCTGTGCCAGTGGAAACGCCTCTCTTCATGCAACTCAATGTCTTCGCGGACAGAGAGCAGACGAAGAGTTTGGTGCGACGTGCAGAAGCCACTGGTCGATACAAGGCACTGGTCGTAACAGTAGACGAACCAGTAACTGGCAATAAGCGTTTCCCCAAACTGCCTCCACATTTGATGTAAGTACTACATGAACTGAATGTTATTGACTTATACTGTCTTTCCTCTATACTACCTGAGCTAAATAACAGATTACCTTTACTTTACACAAACTACAGTTATTTTATAAAAATGTCAGTGTCAAAGTCAAAAATAGAAACCATTTTTCCTTTAGATCTATTCAGAGTGGAGTTTGAGATGTATAGGCCTAATTGAAAAAAAGAAGAAACGTGTATAAGAGTTCAGGCGGAAACAGGAAACAGTTATACAATAATGACTGGAATAAATGAATTAGGCGCATATTCGGTATATGCTTCTTTTCATTTTCCAGATCGAAATAAATATCTTTTGATGAAATTCTTTTAGGACATTTTGGTAAATCTTTAGTTTACGATACAACAAACATTCCTCGATCATTACCAATTGCTTATCATGCATTGATTGAATAAGTATTTTAAGATTGTTATCTTCTCCGAAAATATCAATCTTTGCGCAGGCATGCTAACTTTAGGATGCCAGAAAATATCTCACAGGAAAAACTTGACACGGTATACGACCCTTCGTTCTGCTGGAACGACATCACGTGGTTAAAGGAGTTTACAACACTGCCTCTGATTTTGAAAGGAATACTCACAGGTGAGGAAACGGATAAAAATGAAAACTTCTGTTTTGCAAAAGTTCATACAATCTTCCTGTCACACAAAGTACTTTTCCAGTACAAAACAAAAGGCCGTAAATAGAATGACACCTAACCAGAAAATAAAGCATTACTGCTGTAATTTTGTTGCAAACATTATCTCAAAGACATGTTTTCCCATTCCCACGCAGAATTTAACCTTCATATGATGACTTATGAACGGCAGAAAACTGACCAAACTGTCACACTCGGTTGTTTTGAAACAAAATTTTGCAAATTAATTGCTTACGCCATTTCCGGTAACTTTTCACGTCCGTCTTCCGGGCACACGACGATGTACACTGTTGTATTTATAGTCCCACTGGGTAGTTTTTTTTAACTGGTTTCTGGGCTTAGGTATAGTCTTGTTCCAAAACGCTGCTCCTCTTGTGCATAAGACCCCTCTTGTCAGCAATGCTTTTGTATCGACAAATACGTCTTGGGAACTAAGGAATTGGGAGAGATACCGCCAATGTTCTGTTTGAAACCAAGGTCCATTTTTCGCTTTATTCAGCCGGAGACGCACGGATGGCTGTTAGCCACGGAGCAGCCGGAATATTGGTGTCCAACCACGGTGGGCGCCAACTTGATGGTGTGTGTGCTACAGTAAGTTACAGTGCTGCTCCAGGACAACTTATGTTTAAATTGATAAATCGAAGTAAAACCAACCCTGGCACCAGTTGTATGTGTCTAAATGATTGAAAATACCATTATTTAATGATGCAACATTCGGTGTTCGATCTTCCAACAGATAGACGCATTATCAGAGGTCGTGGATGCTGTGCGGGGCTCTAATGTTGAAGTCTATCTAGACGGAGGAGTACGTAACGGAACTGATGTACTCAAAGCGCTCGCCCTCGGGGCCAGGGCTGTCTTCATCGGCCGGCCAGCGATCTGGGGTCTCGCTTACGATGTGCGTTGTTTCCGAGGGGAAGAAAACAATATCTATCCAAACGTTTTCAGGACAATGTGCAGACGTAGTAGCTTTCTATACAGCGCATACACAAATCTACACAATGCAAAGATAGTCTGTGCTGTGTCGAAAGCTGTGTCTATAAGATATTCTTGTAATAATAGCGAGTTATCTCCACAACGTTCACCGAGTCAAGAGAAAAAAATCACAAGTTCAAAAGATAACTTTCTCTTAACCAAGTGAGCTTTCAGATAAAAAATCGTAATTTTCCGATAATTACACAAACAATTATCATTATGGGAATCCATTCCAGAAATTGGCCTATGACGTCACCATGTTCATCATTCAACCTGCCCCATACAGCTAAGAAGAAGAAAATAGTACTAATAACACAAGTAAGATTTGAAACTTCCCATTATGGGAAACAACATAGAAACTAAGTTTTGTGACACTATCTCCTGAAGAAGATGGAGCATACTGGTCGAAAGTTCGAGTATACAAGGTCAAGTTGGTATACCAGGTCGAGTGTGTATACCACGGTCGAGTTGGTATACCAGGTCGAGTTGGTTTATACCAGGTGGAGTTGGTTAATACCAGGTGGAGTTGGTATACCAGGTCGAGTGTGTTAACCACGGTCGAGCTGGTATACCGGGTCGAGTTGGTTTATACCAGGTGGAGTTGGTATACCAGGTCGAGTGTGTATACCACGGTCGAGTGTGTATACCACGGTCGAGTGGGTATACCAGGTCGAGTTGGTTTATTCCAGGTGGAGTTGGTATACCACGGTCGAGTGGGTATACCACCGGTTCTTGTCAGAACCACTTTTTTATGGTGTTAGACTTTTACCACACAAGACATGATGCACTTTGCTTTACATCATGATGTGATACACGCCACATATTATTTATTTATTTCAGGGAGAGGCGGGGGTCAAAAAGGTTCTTGACATTCTGAAAGAAGAGTTCAGCACAGCAATGGCGCTGTCAGGTATTACAATTTTACTTGTCTTTGTTCATTTTCTGCTTCTTTCGTCATTCTGCTCCCTTCTTTTTACTGATCCTTTTCCACCTGACTGCTTCTGTTACACTGTGTTGTGTTGTCATTTTAGCCTTGGTGCTGCTAGAGTTGAAACGTGAACATATTAACAATGATATCACAGACCAATTTGTTTGGTAAGCAGTTTGCAAAAGCCCATTTCCTCCTACCCTACATTCCCCACAATTTATTAATTGTAACGCCTATAAGCCCCAGTGGATTTAGTAATCCTAAATTTCCGGCCGTTCTATTGGTGTTGATTGATGATCCCCAAAACACAACAACACCAACATCAACAACAAACAACAACAACAAACAACAAACAACAACAACAACAACAACAACAAACAACAACAAACAACAACAACAACAACAGCAGCAGCAGCAGCAGCATAAACAACAACAACAACAACATTCAAGGTAATCAGAATGTCTGATTGATCTTATGTTTCTTTGTACAACATTCATGAGTCATTGGGTTAGGGCACCGACCCGACCCTTTTTGCCACACTGTCCTTGTATAATCCTTCTTGCTCCAAGTTACCAGAAAATTGCTCATTATAGTATAGAATAAGTAAAGCTTCACCCATGATGCCAAAGTTGCCCCATGGCTCGACCTTTGAAAATGGAAACAGACAGAGTGTTTTTAGATAATTACTTAAAGTCAATTTTGAAGAACATAACATACTTGCCTTTTGTTAACCAGGTTGTTCATCTTTAGCTGATATTACACCAGACTTGATAACGACACGGTCGTACAGCAACCTTTGAGACCATGTTGGCGGCTGACGTCATCATTAACATGACGTCACCATCAAGAGCTGAATGCGTGTAAAATGCGTGTTTGAGATTCGGCAAGAAAACTCGCGTGGTTGAATACACCTCTACCTCTCTTCACTCAGTTCTCAGTATTAAACAAATATTAAATATTTTCAAAGTGTGACGGCTGGAAGTAAAACTGAACAAGGAGATTTATTTACGGGTGTAAGCCTATACCTTGTTTAGTTTTCAAGACCATTGATAAGGGTTATTGCTTGCTCAGTTTGGTAGGTTTTCGACAAATCTTCAATTTTGGGACTGATCATCAAATTATCATTTTTATGAACATCATAATAAAAGCAGGCCTACTACCTCATAATTTAAAAACAAATGTTCAAAAATAAACAACATATCAAGTTGCATATGTTCGGATACTTCAAGTGAGAACACTGGTCTTTGACAATTACCAAACGTGTTCAGTGCCTTTAAACAAATAATAATAATAATAATATACAGCACTTATATAGCGCACGGTATCTGACAAAGAAATGCCATTCAAGGGCGCCGGTTCCGAAAGTCAAGAGTCCATGATTAAGATATTTGTTTGAAGAGGTGTGTTTTGAGCTGCCGTTTGAAGATTGAGGGATTACTTTGAGTTCTGAGGGCAAGCGGCAGTGAGTTCCAAAGACGGGGTGCAATGCTGTAGAAAGCTCTGTCTCCGTAGCTAGCGAGGCGGGGTATGGGTACGTGGAGTGTGAGAGCCGATGACCGTAGACCAGGCCTGACATTACGAAGTTGTAGCATGTCCCGGATGTAGATAGGGGCGAGTTGATGAAGAGCCTTAAACGTGAGAAGGATGATTTTGAACCGAATTCTGAAATGTACGGGGAGCCAGTGAAGTTGATGAAGTATTGGTGTGATGTGGTCATATTTCTTGGTTCCAGTAATCAGGCGAGCAGCAGCATTCTGCACTGATTGTAGCTTGTGTATGGTGTGTTGTGGCAGTCCAGATAACAAACTATTGCAGAAATCCAATCGTGATGAAATGAGGGAATGGACAAGACACTCGGCCGTTCGTTGGGTAAGTGCACCTCTGATTGCTGCAATGTTCCGGAGATGGTAGAAAGAGGACTTACATATATTTGAGACGTGCTTATCCATGGTCAAATTCTCATCGAAGAAGACGCCAAGGTTCCGAGCACCTTGGGAGGTAGCGATGAGGGCATCACCAATCTGTATTGATTGTGTGGTGAGTCTGCTTCTAAGACGAGGAGAACAGATAGCGATGAATTCTGTCTTGTTGTCGTTCAGCTTCAGGAAATTTGCTGACATCCAAGACTTGATGTCATTTATGCATGATGTCAGCTTATTGATTGCATCTTCTTCACTGCCGGGGAGGTTTGGATTACATGATGTGTATATCTGTGTATCATCAGCATAGAGGTGAATCTCAAGACCATGATGTTGGGCAATACGACTGATGGAAGTAGTGTAGAGCGTGAAGAGCAGAGGGCCAAGAACTGATCCTTGTGGAACGCCGAAATTGAGATCCATAGTCTCAGATGAGGACCCATTAATGATGACAGCTTGACGTCGATCATGCAGATATGATTGGAACCATCTCAGGGCAACTCCTCTAACACCGAAGTCGTGATGGAGTGTGTGCAGAAGTGTCTCATGGTCAATCGTATCGAAAGCAGCTGACAGATCTAGAAGAACGAGGAGCACTACTTTCTTGTTGTCAACTGCTTGCAAGATATCATTGTGAACTTTGAGGAGTGCTGTCTCTACACTGTGATGCTTTCGGTATGCAGATTGCGTGGTTTCAAGTAGATTATGGCTGAGAAGATGTGTGTTAAGCCGGTTTGCAACCACCTTCTCGACGACTTTAGACATGAATGATACATTCGACACAGGCCGGTAGTTCTTGAAGTATTAAATATTAAACATAGTGTAACGGCTGGAAGTAAAACCGAACAAGGAGATTTATTTACGGGTGTAGGCCTACACCTTGTTATAGTTTTTAAGACCATTGATAAGGGTTATTGCTTGCTCAATTTAGGTTTTCGACAAATCTTCAATTTGGGACTGATCATCAAATTTTCATTTTTATAAACATCATATTAAAAGCAGGCCTACTCACAATTTAAAAACAAATGTTCAAAAATAAATATCATATCAAGTTATAAACCACAAGGGAAACTGACTGGGTAAATTATGAAATGATTTGGGGTTGAACAAAGACAAGTTTACTGGCGCCCCGATCAAGGATATTGACAAAATAGGGAGACCGCCAACATAGGGCTAGATAGCTCAGTTGGTTGAGTGCCAGCACGTTAAACCTGAGGTCGTTGGTTCAAATCCCGCTCAAGGCAGTTTTGGGTTGTTCAACCCCAAATAAAATAAAATAAAAAACAGACTCTTTGTACAAAAATAAACTGTACAATATCTGACTGCATTGTGAGTTCTCTACATCGATTGGTCTTCTCTGAATTATTGAAAACAAACAGCTCATCTGGGATAACTCTTCGTGGCGCCTCGTACTCGTATGGTTTACTCTGCCATTATGAGAAACCCGCAAAAATGTTTTAATTTAAAGTAACAAGTTGATAAAACAGAATTTGAAGATAGGTAGCATCGATAGATAAAGGTAAAAGAGTAAAATATAGTTTGTGGAGTAGGGTAGGTAGAAGAATAACTCAATGAAAATTATTGAATGAGTAAAATTTTATTAAAACCTTAATTTAATGGCCAGTATATCAACAAAAGTTTTTTTCTAATAACTGTGATGATTGCATCGAAAACAAGGAAAAGTATTTTTATATTGTCTGTAACCCTTACACCGATGTGTGATAAGCACTGTATACACCAAATATTGTCTATGGTGGCCCTAAAGGGACATCAAACATACATATTTACGTGAATATTTACGTAAATATTCACGTTTTCGTCCCAATTCGCAAATGTTTACGTAATTATTTCGATTGAGGCACAAATCGTAAATATTCACGACTGTGCCTCAATCGAAAATATTTACGTGAATATTTGCGAATTGGGGCAAAAAAATATTTACAGTAAGTTTCGTCAAAAATGTGAACGGTCACTAGGTTTTATTTTAAGAAAAATGTGACATGTAGAATTACCCTGGACGAAATAAAGGAACTATTTTGCAGTAAAAATGTAAGATTTCACATTGTATCATATCACAATGAGCTCAATTGAAATCAGATAACGCGTACCGGAAGATAAGACGCAGTGACTTTTTTGTACCGCCGAAAGTCAGAAAAGACACGTCTTATCCGCAGTAAATTACGGTTGTCCGTCGCGATAGAAGTGTTCTCCGGAGTATGCACAGGTGCTCACCGACCCCCACCGTAGCGGGCGTAAATCCACATCCGATAGGCGCCTTAGGCTCGGTAAGCTAAACGAAAACTGTTTTCTTGTTTTTCCCCCTTTTTTGCAAATAATTAAAGACACAAGCGAACACAAGCGAGAAAAGGCAGCCGTAAAAAAAATACATGATCTATAACTCTATGATTTATAATCATTATAGGCCTAATAAGTGAACAAAATCGTGATGATGATGTCCATTAAATTGTCACGTCTCTCTTTAATATCGGACAAATGGCGCTTGAAGCTTGACATGGACTTCAATGACACCGTCATGCAGTCGCACAACACTTCTATCGCGACGGACAACACTTATATCGCGACTTACAACACTTCTATCGCGACGGACAACACTTCTATTGTGACTTACAACACTTCTATCGCGACGGACAACACTTCTATTGCGACGGACAACA
Organism: Plazaster borealis; assembly: GCA_021014325.1. Classification (NCBI taxonomy): domain Eukaryota; kingdom Metazoa; phylum Echinodermata; class Asteroidea; order Forcipulatida; family Labidiasteridae; genus Plazaster; species Plazaster borealis. The sequence goes on from CM037474.1 coordinate 25,945,314, forward strand.
CTTCTATTGTGACTTACAACACTTCTATCGCGACGGACAACACTTCTATCGTGACTTACAACACTTCTATCGCGACTTACAACACTTCTATTGCGACGGACAACACTTCTATCGCGACGGACAAAACAGACATCTTTAGTAGAGCGACATTGGGCTTTCCCCACTTCAATTCAATTCACTTAATTTCCAATCCATACACAATGGAAGGTAAACATATAAATAACGACTATAGGCAAAGAATAAGTAAATAGATTTATAAAATACAAAGCAAAACGAAACAAGAAACACTTGAAAATGGAAGTTGAGGGGGCCCATAAAAAGCAGAGCTTGTCGAGTACGGACCCCCCTAAGAAAATAAAGCAATCTTTGCGATTAATAAAGCACATAATGGGGCAATTAAATGGTGGAGAATGTTTCAAGAGCACAAACAATGGAATTATTTACGAGTTAATGCCATCGCTCACTTATTGAGTGTCAGTTTTTAATTAAAAAGTCGGTACTCTGCCATTTTTTTTATAACATTCCAACATTTACAGTTCCACATTTACACCTAGCCAAATAGCATGCCAATTGTCTTGTTACCGTTGGGGGGGGGGGGGGTTAAAAAATCCATCAATGACCAGCTCTCCCGGAATTCCCATAGGAATTGTACAGCAATTACTCAGCATTGGTAATAATAAGGTAAAGTGGTATAAACTCTACAAAGAGACATATGTGGGCTCATCTTAAAATAAATTTTGCTTGAATTGGTTTTATATAGTCAAAAGGGTCTATATATATAATGCTTTGGGCGATTTTAAAGTGATTTGGTTCTCAACAAAAAAATGTATTACACGCTAAAATCTACTGTTACTCAATGAGTCAATGATGGTGTCCGATTGTGAATTTGTTTTTGATGGTGTCACGCACGGTTTTAAACAAAAACAAAATACAAAAGGTGAACTGATAACTAAGCAATAAGCTAAATGAGGAATATACATGGGTTAATGTAGAAAACACTTTGTTATTGGGTTTTTGCACATGCTGCGGGTCGCACCAAACAGCCGTCGAAAAAGTGTGACCTAAAGACTACTTCAAAGGTCCACCATGTATGGGTTTCTCTGCCTGCGATAAATGCTTCACGCACTTATGTATTACAACTGCGACGATGTTTCTCTCTGTGTCGCCGGGTACTGCAGCAGCGTCTAGTTCATTGCTCCATGGGTACATCATGGTTTACGCACAGTAATGTATACTACAACAGCAACGATGCTTCCGCTGGGCTTTGCCATGTTTTTACACATTATTGAAAGGAATTTACATTATAAAGGAATTTTATTGTTTTCTGTAAGTAACATAGACATTATTGGTCATTTCCAAAGGTATGTTTTGATATATTTCAATCACTTTGTTAACAATTTGTTCTGGTTTGAAACGACAGTAGGCCTATAGGCTGGTTGAAAAAGTTGTGTGCACAACTTTCCGTGAAACACTAACGGTAATCCATATTACAAGTTTTCTAATTTAGTTGATGAAGATGCATTGCGCGTTTTGATGAAAGGGTTACATTATGTAGCTCATTGTAGGCCCACTTGTTTTATGTGCACATTACGTGAATCACCCATTAATAAAAAGAAGACCCGAGTTATTTGCCTATGACAAACTCGGGTTGGTACACACTGGTTTGTGGGAATGAGCAGTTTTTTTAACACGATCTTTATAATCTGATCAAAAGTTCACGAGGCGTAAACGAGTGGTCCGGTTTAGGGTGACTGCCTGTGGGTTTACTGACACAAACATCGACAACATTTCACAGGTTCTTGTTCATAATTTGAAGTATTGGGAAACAGCGTTAAATGTTATCAATGAGGGGTATTAAGGAGTGAGAGAAGATCACATGGAGAACATTTTTGTGGACCCAGGTACCATACTCAAGAAGATTTATGTTGGAAATCACCTGTCAGGAGGCATCTATAGGCAACTTTGAATCATAAAAATCGACCAAATAATCTTGAGAAATCGAATAAGAAACGGTACTGGACTCTCTCTCTGCTCTTCAGCATGTAGGCTTGTGGGTCAGGATCACCATAGAGCAAGGGGATCAATAGTCTTATGGGAGTGGGTTTCAGAGGGTGTTACAACTATATATTGACTGAAAACAGCTGATTATAGTCACAGTGAAACCGGTGAGTAGAATTAAGAGATTTTGGCTAATGGGAAATTCTTGTAATGCAAAATCTAAGTTGCGACTTTTTGCTCTAAAAGAAAACGTAAAATGGAAGTTATCCATGATTATTTAAATATCAAGCACAAATTGTCGTCAAAAAATTAGTTCTTTACCTCATTTTGCAGTATTTTATGTATATAGTAGGCGTACTCGTCGTAGTCGTACTCGGAGATCCAAGCAGGCATACTTCGTACTCGGCTGTTGGACCTGGTACTCGTATAAGAATACTCGGTACTTGTACACTTGTACTATCGTTCTCGATGGCCAAAGTACTCGTCCTTGAGTATCACTCAGTCATCCTAGTACTCAACAGTACTTGATACTTGGTTGAAAAGTACTTGACTACAACTGATCATTTGCAAATGAATTGACTATACATGTCAGTGCTGTCTATGTCTACAGAATTTACTCTAATATACGCAGCGTGTACTTCGGGAAGGATCGAGTACAGTATGTATAACAGTATGGGTTGACGTTAGGTGGACTACTTCGTATGATTGTTCCGTCGATGATTGTGTCGCACGTGATGATATGCAAAAGTCAAAACATGATGGTGCTAAGACATTGATTTCAATTGCACAGGATTTATTTCCCTTCCTCCAAGCTTCAGCGATATTTTTTTTTCTTTTTCTTCCAGTAGTTTGTACCGAATAATACGAACTTCTGCTTGGGACAGTATGACTTATCAACCTGTGTGCATTGCTGACTTTGAACATTATCTGAAACGAAATCTGAGTTCGCCATGGTGTGACTACTACACCGTTGGAGCCGATTATGGGCAGACAAACGCAGACAACGTTCGGGCTTTTAAAAGGTAACCTTCAAGACCAAAACGAAAGTGTTACCTTTGTCACAGACCAAAGTTGAATTTTAGTATAATAGTATTATTTATTAATTATTTATTTTTATAGGGGGTGGCAAGTGAGAGGCAAAGAAATGGTTTAAATGGGCAGTGTCGTCATTATGGAAGCATGTTTGTGGCTGTACATGGAATTGTGAGCTCTCACCCAGTTAAAGCACGTGACGACGCGAGAGTTCATAATCATTGTGTGAGGGTGTCTACCTTCTTGAAGTGACTCTACAGGTATCCCGGTGTTAATAATAGTGGCTTCTGTAGTGCTCAAACCCGTTGCATGACGCACATGGCGCGCCAATACTATTACCCACGGTCACTGGGCTATTTCTTTAATTTTTAAACCATCTCAGCTGCCTTGGGAGTATACAGCCTGTGCTGCCAAACATGTAGCGCACCTAGCTAAATCAATCACAAGAACAATCTCTGCCCTCACAGGCCTACCCATTACCCTTGGGTGAAGAGAAGAAACTATAGTATAGTTACGTGCCTGAGAATAGACATGGTTTGGAAAACTTTCCATTTTGTATTTCGTGCGAACGTTCCGATAACATTAAGTGATTGACAACCGCGGGGGTAAACTCCAGTGTGGGAAATCCGTCAATACTTCCTGACAACATTGTTGTCTTACTATTTTAGGTATCGTCTTCGACCAAGGTGTCTGCGTGACGTGTCCAGCCGAGAAACCCGCACTAGTATCTTGGGTCATGACCTTGAATTTCCGGTAGGGGTCAGTCCCACTGCTTACCACGCCGTCGTTCACAAAGATGGAGAAATTGCTACTGCACGAGGTATGCAAGATAAATTATGTTTATTTTTAGGTGTTCGGGCACACAGCCCGGAACACCTCTTGTTTTTGTTCGGGTTTTTTTAAAGTTTTTTTTTACTTCTTCTACTTCTTCTTCTTCTTCTTCCGGGTCAACCGGAAGTGACACCATATCTCAAGAACTACACAACCGATTTTCAAACTGTTTTCAGTTATAGACTCCTTGGGCATTAGAGATTAGCTTTGGGTAGCCGTGATCCCATGTTGCCCTTTACTTCCGGGTCAACCGGAAATGACACCATATCTCAAGAACTACACAACCAATTTTCAAACTGTTTTCAGTTATAGACTCCTTGGGCATTGGAGATTAGCTTTGGGTAACCGTGACTCCATGTTGACCTTTACTTCAAGGTCAACCGGAAGTGACACCATATCTCAAGTACTACTCAACCGATTTTCAAACTTTTTACAGTTATAGACTCCTTGGGCATTGGAGATTAGCCTTGGGTACCGTGACCCCATGTTGACCTTTACTTCCGGGTCAAACGGAAGTGACACCATATCTCAAGAACTACTCAACCGATTTTCAAACTGTTTTCAGGTATAGACTCCTTGGGCATTGGAGATTAGCCTTGGGTAACCGTGACCCCCTGTTGACCTTTACTTCCGGGTCAACCGGAAGTGACACCATATCTCAAGAACTACACAACCGATTTTCAAACTTTTTTCAGTTATAGACTCTTTTGGCATTGGAGATTAGCCTTGAGTACCGTGACCCCATGTTGACCTTTACTTCCGGGTCAACCGGAAGTGACACCATATCTCAAGAACTACACAACCGATTTTCAAACTGTTTTCAGTTATAGACTCTTTTGGCATTGGAGATTAGCCTTGAGTACCATGACCCCATGTTGACCTTTACTTCCGGGTCAAACGGAAGTGACACCATATCTCAAGAACTACTCAACCGATTTTCAAAATTGTTTTCAGGTATAGACTCCTTGGCGTTGGAGATTAGCCTTGGATAACCGTGACCCCATGTTGACCTTTACTTACGGGTCAACCGGAAGTGACACCATATCTCAAGAAGTACACAACCGATTTTCAAACTTTGTTCAGTTATAAAATCCTTGGGTATTGTGTTTTTACAACTTCACAAGCGCTACACAGAGTGCGGCCCCATTTGAACTGGACTTCCGGTCCAAACCGAAAAATGAACTTTTACATTTAATTTTGTTTTCTTTTTTTCTTAATACTTCTTCTTCTTCTCCCCGTCGCTTTTCCGCTAACAAAAGCACACTTCCCAAGCACATATAAACTTGAAACATTACAAACTTCACATGTAGGTTTTCGGGATGGTGACGTCATCGATGATGTTATAACATTAAGTCAATGTTTAATATTTAGAAAAATCATATCTGGAGAACCACAATTGCTAAACACAAGATCTTTGGACCGTGTGAAGGACCCTGGAGTATTTTTAAAATCTTACACAAAGTGTGATCCCTGTGACCTTCACTGCCGTTTTTTTTACTTCTTTTTCTTCATATCCCGCGAGTTTTCGCTAATTGAACAAGTCTACCGAACACCTTTTTGTTACAACAAAAAGTTAAGTCTAGTCTATAACTATCATTTGGAGGTCCACAAAAAATTACCAAAAATTGAGTAAACATTACATTTTTTTAATGAAAGGTACGATATGAAACGTGTACATTCTTTGACATCTTCCGGTTTTAATTGTTTTCCTCAGAAAAACAAACCTGTGAACATTTCCACAAACTATTATGTTGTTATGTTTTTTAGAAAGCGGCAATCAACAGTGAATGTATGTTTTGTTCTGCCACATGTTTGTATTTCAACTTGGCTGTAGCCTACTGTGTTTTTTGACGGACAGTAGTTTCGACAGCAGCAAGTTTCTCATAACTCAGTTCTTGTCCAACCCTCTCTTGCACCATGCAGGCGCAGCAAGCTCAGGGGCAGCATTCACCCTCAGCATTTGGGCCAACATTCCCCTGGAGGACGTAGCCACATCTGTGCCAGTGGAAACGCCTCTCTTCATGCAACTCAATGTCTTCGCGGACAGAGAGCAGACGAAGAGTCTGGTGCGACGTGCAGAAGCCACTGGTCGATACAAGGCACTGGTCGTAACAGTAGACGAACCAGTAACTGGCAATAAGCGTTTCCCCAAACTGCCTCCACATTTGATGTAAGTACTACATGAACTGAATGTTATTGACTTATACTGTCTTTCCTCTATACTACCTGAGCTAAATAACAGATTACCTTTACTTTACACAAACTACAGTTATTTTATAAAAATGTCAGTGTCAAAGTCAAAAATAGAAACCATTTTTCCTTTAGATCTATTCAGAGTGGAGTTTGAGATGTATAGGCCTAATTGAAAAAAAGAAGAAACGTGTATAAGAGTTCAGGCGGAAACAGGAAACAGTTATACAATAATGACCGGAATAAATGAATTAGGCGCATATTCGGTATATGCTTCTTTTCATTTTCCAGATCGAAATAAATATCTTTTGATGAAATTCTTTTAGGACATTTTGGTAAATCTTTAGTTTACGATACAACAAACATTCCTCGATCATTACCAATTGCTTATCCTGCATTGATTGTATAAGTATTTTAAGATTGTTATCTTCTCCGAAAATATCAATCTTTGCGCAGGCATGCTAACTTTAGGATGCCAGAAAATATCTCACAGGAAAAACTTGACACGGTATACGACCCTTCGTTCTGCTGGAACGACATCACGTGGTTAAAGGAGTTTACAACACTGCCTCTGATTTTGAAATGAATACTCACAGGTGAGGAAACGGATAAAAATGAAAACTTCTGTTTTGCAAACGTTCATACAATCTTCCTGTCACACAAAGTACTTTTCCAGTACAAAACAAAAGGCCGTAAATAGAATGACACCTAACCAGAAAATAAAGCATTACTGCTATAATTTTGTTGCAAACATTATCTCAAAGACATGTTTTCCCATTCCCACGCAGAATTTAACCTTCATATGATGACTTATGAACGGCAGAAAACTGACCAAACTGTCACACTCGGTTGTTTTGAAACAAAATTTTGCACATTAATTGCTTACGCCATTTCCGGTAACTTTTCACGTCCGTCTTCCGGGCACACGACGATGTACACTGTTGTATTTATAGTCCCACTGGGTAGTTTTTTTTAACTGGTTTCTGGGCTTAGGTATAGTCTTGTTCCAAAACGCTGCTCCTCTTGTGCATAAGACCCCTCTTGTCAGCAATACTTTTGTATCGACAAATACGTCTTGGGAACTAAGGAATTGGGAGAGATACCGCCAATGTTCTGTTTGAAACCAAGGTCCATTTTTCGCTTTATTCAGCCGGAGACGCACGGATGGCTGTTAGCCACGGAGCAGCCGGAATATTGGTGTCCAACCACGGTGGGCGCCAACTTGATGGTGTGTGTGCTACAGTAAGTTACAGTGCTGCTCCAGGACAACTTATGTTTAAATTGATAAATCGAAGTAAAACCAACCCTGGCACCAGTTGTATGTGTCTAAATAATTGAAAATACCATTATTTAATGATGCAACATTCGGTGTTCGATCTTCCAACAGATAGACGCATTATCAGAGGTCGTGGATGCTTTGCGGGGCTCTAATGTTGAAGTCTATCTAGACGGAGGAGTACGTAACGGAACTGATGTACTCAAAGCGCTCGCCCTCGGGGCCAGGGCTGTCTTCATCGGCCGGCCAGCGATCTGGGGTCTCGCTTACGATGTGCGTTGTTTCCGAGGGGAAGAAAACAATATCTATCCAAACGTTTTCAGGACAATGTGCAGACGTAGTAGCTTTCTATACAGCGCATACACAAATCTACACAATGCAAAGATAGTCTGTGCTGTGTCGAAAGCTGTGTCTATAAGATATTCTTGTAATAATAGCGAGTTATCTCCACAACGTTCACCGAGTCAAGAGAAAAAAATCACAAGTTCAAAAGATAACTTTCTCTTAACCAAGTGAGCTTTCAGATAAAAAATCGTAATTTTCCGATAATTACACAAACAATTATCATTATGGGAATCCATTCCAGAAATTGGCCTATGACGTCACCATGTTCATCATTCAACCTGCCCCATACAGCTAAGAAGAAGAAAATAGTACTAATAACACAAGTAAGATTTGAAACTTCCCATTATGGGAAACAACATAGAAACTAAGTTTTGTGACACTATCTCCTGAAGAAGATGGAGCATACTGGTCGAAAGTTCGAGTATACAAGGTCAAGTTGGTATACCAGGTCGAGTGTGTATACCACGGTCGAGTTGGTATACCAGGTCGAGTTGGTTTATACCAGGTGGAGTTGGTTAATACCAGGTGGAGTTGGTATACCAGGTCGAGTGTGTTAACCACGGTCGAGCTGGTATACCGGGTCGAGTTGGTTTATACCAGGTGGAGTTGGTATACCAGGTCGAGTGTGTATACCACGGTCGAGTGTGTATACCACGGTCGAGTTGGTATACCAGGTTGAGTTGGTTTATTCCAGGTGGAGTTGGTATACCACGGTCGAGTGGGTATACCACCGGTTCTTGTCAGAACCACTTTTTTATGGTGTTAGACTTTTACCACACAAGACATGATGCACTTTGCTTTACATCATGATGTGATACACGCCACATATTATTTATTTATTTCAGGGAGAGGCGGGGGTCAAAAAGGTTCTTGACATTCTGAAAGAAGAGTTCAGCACAGCAATGGCGCTGTCAGGTATTACAATTTTACTTGTCTTTGTTCATTTTCTGCTTCTTTCGTCATTCTGCTCCCTTCTTTTTACTGATCCTTTTCCACCTGACTGCTTCTGTTACACTGTGTTGTATTGTCATTTTAGCCTTGGTGCTGCTAGAGTTGAAACGTGAACATATTAACAATGATATCACAGACCAATTTGTTTGGTAAGCAGTTTGCAAAAGCCCATTTCCTCCTACCCTACATTCCCCACAATTTATTAATTGTAACGCCTATAAGCCCCAGTGGATTTAGTAATCCTAAATTTCCGGCCGTTCTATTGGTGTTGATTGATGATCCCCAAAACACAACAACACCAACATCAACAACAAACAACAACAACAAACAACAAACAACAACAACAACAACAACAACAACAACAAACAACAACAACCACACCAGCAGCAGCAGCAGCATAAACAACAACAACAACAACATTCAAGGTAATCAGAATAACTGATTGATCTTATGTTTCTTTGTACAACATTCATGAGTCATTGGGTTAGGGCACCGACCCGACCCTTTTTGCCACACTGTCCTTGTATAATCCTTCTTGCTCCAAGTCACCAGAAAATTGCTCATTATAGTATAGAATAAGTAAAGCTTCACCCATGATGCCAAAGTTGCCCCATGGCTCGACCTTTGAAAATGGAAACAGACAGAGTGTTTTTAGATAATTACTTAAAGTCAATTTTGAAGAACATAACATACTTGCCTTTTGTTAACCAGGTTGTTCATCTTTAGCTGATATTACACCAGACTTGATAACGACACGGTCGTACAGCAACCTTTGAGACCATGTTGGCGGCTGACGTCATCATTAACATGACGTCACCATCAAGAGCTGAATGCGTGTAAAATGCGTGTTTGAGATTCGGCAAGAAAACTCGCGTGGTTGAATACACCTCTACCTCTCTTCACTCAGTTCTCAGTATTAAACAAATATTAAATATTTTCAAAGTGTGACGGCTGGAAGTAAAACTGAGCAAGGAGATTTATTTACGGGTGTAAGCCTATACCTTGTTTAGTTTTCAAGACCATTGATAAGGGTTATTGCTTGCTCAGTTTGGTAGGTTTTCGACAAATCTTCAATTTTGGGACTGATCATCAAATTATCATTTTTATGAACATCATAATAAAAGCAGGCCTACTACCTCATAATTTAAAAACAAATGTTCAAAAATAAACAACATATCAAGTTGCATATGTTCGGATACTTCAAGTGAGAACACTGGTCTTTGACAATTACCAAACGTGTTCAGTGCCTTTAAACAAATATTAAACATAGTGTAACGGCTGGAAGTAAAACCGAACAAGGAGATTTATTTACGGGTGTAGGCCTACACCTTGTTATAGTTTTTAAGACCATTGATAAGGGTTATTGCTTGCTCAATTTAGGTTTTCGACAAATCTTCAATTTGGGACTGATCATCAAATTTTCATTTTTATAAACATCATATTAAAAGCAGGCCTACTCACAATTTAAAAACAAATGTTCAAAAATAAATATCATATCAAGTTATAAACCACAAGGGAAACTGACTGGGTAAATTATGAAATGATTTGGGGTTGAACAAAGACAAATTTACTGGCGCCCCGATCAAGGATATTGACAAAATAGGGAGACCGCCAACATAGGGCTAGATAGCTCAGTTGGTTGAGTGCCAGCACGTTAAACCTGAGGTCGTTGGTTCAAATCCCGCTCAAGGCAGTTTTGGGTTGTTCAACCCCAAATAAAATAAAATAAAAAACAGACTCTTTGTACAAAAATAAACTGTACAATATCTGACTGCATTGTGAGTTCTCTACATCGATTGGTCTTCTCTGAATTATTGAAAACAAACAGCTCATCTGGGATAACTCTTCGTGGCGCCTCGTACTCGTATGGTTTACTCTGCCATTATGAGAAACCCGCAAAAATGTTTTAATTTAAAGTAACAAGTTGATAAAACAGAATTTGAAGATAGGTAGCATCGATAGATAAAGGTAAAAGAGTAAAATATAGTTTGTGGAGTAGGGTAGGTAGAAGAATAACTCAATGAAAATTATTGAATGAGTAAAATTTTATTAAAACCTTAATTTAATGGCCAGTATATCAACAAAAGTTTTTTTCTAATAACTGTGATGATTGCATCGAAAACAAGGAAAAGTATTTTTTATATTGTCTGTAACCCTTACACCGATGTGTGATAAGCACTGTATACACCAAATATTGTCTATGGTGGCCCTAAAGGGACATCAAACATACATATTTACGTGAATATTTACGTAAATATTCACGTTTTCGTCCCAATTCGCAAATGTTTACGTAATTATTTCGATTGAGGCACAAATCGTAAATATTCACGACTGTGCCTCAATCGAAAATATTTACGTGAATATTTGCGAATTGGGGCAAAAAAATATTTACAGTAAGTTTCGTCAAAAATGTGAACGGTCACTAGGTTTTATTTTAAGAAAAATGTGACATGTAGAATTACCCTGGACGAAATAAAGGAACTATTTTGCAGTAAAAATGTAAGATTTCACATTGTATCATATCACAATGAGCTCAATTGAAATCAGATAACGCGTACCGGAAGATAAGACGCAGTGACTTTTTTGTACCGCCGAAAGTCAGAAAAGACACGTCTTATCCGCAGTAAATTACGGTTGTCCGTCGCGATAGAAGTGTTCTCCGGAGTATGCACAGGTGCTTACCGACCCCCACCGTAGCGGGCGTAAATCCACATCCGATAGGCGCCTTAGGCTCGGTAAGCTAAACGAAAACTGTTTTCTTGTTTTTCCCCCTTTTTTGCAAATAATTAAAGACACAAGCGAACACAAGCGAGAAAAGGCAGCCGTAAAAAAAATACATGATCTATAACTCTATGATTTATAATCATTATAGGCCTAATAAGTGAACAAAATCGTGATGATGATGTCCATTAAATTGTCACGTCTCTCTTTAATATCGGACAAATGGCGCTTGAAGCTTGACATGGACTTCAATGACACCGTCATGCAGTCGCACAACACTTCTATCGCGACGGACAACACTTATATCGCGACTTACAACACTTCTATCGCGACGGACAACACTTCTATTGTGACTTACAACACTTCTATCGCGACGGACAACACTTCTATTGCGACGGACAACACTTCTATTGTGACTTACAACACTTCTATCGCGACGGACAACACTTCTATCGTGACTTACAACACTTCTATCGCGACTTACAACACTTCTATTGCGACGGACAACACTTCTATCGCGACGGACAAAACAGACATCTTTAGTAGAGCGACATTGGGCTTTCCCCACTTCAATTCAATTCACTTAATTTCCAATCCATACACAATGGAAGGTAAACATAAAAAATAACGACTATAGGCAAAGAATAAGTAAATAGATTTATAAAATACAAAGCAAAACGAAACAAGAAACACTTGAAAATGGAAGTTGAGGGGGCCCATAAAAAGCAGAGCTTGTCGAGTACGGACCCCCTAAGAAAATAAAGCAATCTTTGCGATTAATAAAGCACATAATGGGGCAATTAAATGGTGGAGAATGTTTCAAGAGCACAAACAATGGAATTATTTACGAGTTAATGCCATCGCTCACTTATTGAGTGTCAGTTTTTAATTAAAAAGTCGGTACTCTGCCATTTTTTTTATAACATTCCAACATTTACAGTTCCACATTTACACCTAGCCAAATAGCATGCCAATTGTCTTGTTACCGTTGGGGGGGGGGGGGGTTAAAAAATCCATCAATGACCAGCTCTCCCGGAATTCCCATAGGAATTGTACAGCAATTACTCAGCATTGGTACTAATAAGGTAAAGTGGTATAAACTCTACAAAGAGACATATGTGGGCTCATCTTAAAATAAATTTTGCTTGAATTGGTTTTATATAGTCAAAAGGGTCTATATATATAATGCTTTGGGCGATTTTAAAGTGATTTGGTTCTCAACAAAAAAATGTATTACACGCTAAAATCTACTGTTACTCAATGAGTCAATGATGGTGTCCGATTGTGAATTTGTTTTTGATGGTGTCACGCAGGGTTTTAAACAAAAACAAAATACAAAAGGTGAACTGATAACTAAGCAATAAGCTAAATGAGGAATATACATGGGTTAATGTAGAAAACACTTTGTTATTGGGTTTTTGCACATGCTGCGGGTCGCACCAAACAGCCGTCGAAAAAGTGTGACCTAAAGACTACTTCAAAGGTCCACCATGTATGGGTTTCTCTGCCTGCGATAAATGCTTCACGCACTTATGTATTACAACTGCGACGATGTTTCTCTCTGTGTCGCCGGGTACTGCAGCAGCGTCTAGTTCATTGCTCCATGAGTACATCATGGTTTACGCACAGTAATGTATACTACAACAGCAACGATGCTTCCGCTGGGCTTCGCCATGTTTTTACACATTATTGAAAGGAATTTACATTATAAAGGAATTTTATTGTTTTCTGTAAGTAACATAGACATTATTGGTCATTTCCAAAGGTATGTTTTGATATATTTCAATCACTTTGTTAACAATTTGTTCTGGTTTGAAACGACAGTAGGCCTATAGGCTGGTTGAAAAAGTTGTGTGCACAACTTTCCGTGAAACACTAACGGTAATCCATATTACAAGTTTTCTAATTTAGTTGATGAAGATGCATTGCGCGTTTTGATGAAAGGGTTACATTATGTAGCTCATTGTAGGCCCACTTGTTTTATGTGCACATTACGTGAATCACCCATTAATAAAAAGAAGACCCGAGTTATTTGCCTATGACAAACTCGGGTTGGTACACACTGGTTTGTGGGAATGAGCAGTTTTTAACACGATCTTTATAATCTGATCAAAAGTTCACGAGGCGTAAACGAGTGGTCCGGTTTAGGTGACTGCCTGTGGGTTTACTGACACAAACATCGACAACATTTCACAGGTTCTTGTTCATAATTTGAAGTATTGGGAAACAGCGTTAAATGTTATCAATGAGGGGTATTAAGGAGTGAGAGAAGATCACATGGAGAACATTTTTGTGGACCCAGGTGCCATACTCAAGAAGATTTATGTTGGAAATCACCTGTCAGGAGGCATCTATAGGCAACTTTGAATCATAAAAATCGACCAAATAATCTTGAGAAATCGAATAAGAAACGGTACTGGACTCTCTCTCTGCTCTTCAGCATGTAGGCTTGTGGGTCAGGATCACCATAGAGCAAGGGGATCAATAGTCTTATGGGAGTGGGTTTCAGAGGGTGTTACAACTATATATTGACTGAAAACAGCTGATTATAGTCACAGTGAAACCGGTGAGTAGAATTAAGAGATTTTGGCTAATGGGAAATTCTTGTAATGCAAAATCTAAGTTGCGACTTTCTGCTCTAAAAGAAAACGTAAAATGGAAGTTATCCATGATTATTTAAATATCAAGCACAAATTGTCGTCAAAAAATTAGTTCTTTACCTCATTTTGCAGTATTTTATGTATAAAGTATAGGCCTACTTCTCTTAGTCGTACTCGGAGAACCAAGCAGGCATACTTCGTACTCGGCTGTTGGACCTGGTACTCGTATAAGAATACTCGGTACTTGTACACTTGTACTATCGTCTCGATGGCCAAAGTACTCGTCCTTGAGTATCACTCAGTCATCCTAGTACTCGAACAGTACTTGATACTTTATTGAAGTACTTGACTACAACACTGATCATTTGCAAATGATTTGACTATACATGTCAGTGCTGTCTATGTCTACAGAATTTACTCTAATATACGCAGCGTGTACTTCGGGAAGGATCGAGCACAGTATGTATAACAGTATGGGTTGACGTTAGGTGGACTACTTCGTATGATTGTTCCGTCGATGATTGTGTCGCACGTGATGATATGCAAAAGTCAAAACATGATGGTGCTAAGACATTGATTTCAATTGCACAGCATTTATTTCCCTTCCTCCAAGCTTCAGCGATATTTTTTTTCTTTTTCTTCCAGTAGTTTGTACCGAATAATACGAACTTCTGCTTGGGACAGTATGACTTATCAACCTGTGTGCATTGCTGACTTTGAACATTATCTGAAACGAAATCTGAGTTCGCCATGGTGTGACTACTACACCGTTGGAGCCGATTATGGGCAGACAAACGCAGACAACGTTCGGGCTTTTAAAAGGTAACCTTCAAGACCAAAACGAAAGTGTTACCTTTGTCACAGACCAAAGTTGAATTTTAGTATAATAGTATTATTTATGAATTATTTATTTTTATAGGGGGTGGCAAGTGAGAGGCAAAGAAATGGTTTAAATGGGCAGTGTCGTCATTATGGAAGCATGTTTGTGGCTGTACATGGAATTGTGAGCTCTCACCCAGTTACAGCGCGTGATGACGACGCGAGAGAGTTCATAATCATTGTGTGAGGGTGTCTACCTTCTTGAACTGACTCTACAGGTATCCCGGTGTTAATAATAGTGGCTTCTGTAGTGCTCAAACCCGTTGCATGACGCACATGGCGCGCCAAAACTATTACCCACGGTCACTGGGCTATTTCTTTAATTTTTAAACCATCTCAGCTGCCTTGGGAGTATACAGCCTGTGCTGCCAAACATGTAGCGCGGCCTAGCAAAATCAATCACAAGAACAATCTCTGCCGTCATGGCCTACCCATTACCCTTGGGTGAAGAGTTCATAGTTCATAGTTCAATTTTATAACAAAATATAACATTACAGGAGAAAAAACATAATAGATTAAGTGGAGGAGGTCTCCTAAAGGCAAGCTTGTTGGGTGGAGACCCCCCGAATTTGTGTACATACATACGTATATGAGAATGAACAATGTAAAGAGTAGACTGAATTAATTGAAAGCACACAAACTAGTTACACATGAAATGACACGGACAAAAACACAAACAGGACAACAACAGTAACAATGGCTCAATAAATGGCGGTATGGAGATAAGTAGATAAGTAGAGACAGTATTGACATAAGTTGAATCAATAAAATAGTGAGCTATAACAAAAACAGAATATTGATTAATACAATCAAACAAGGTATTTTTGTAAGAGAAGCGTTTTAAGGTTTTTTTAAAGATATAAGGGCTCTTGCATTTTTTTAGAGTAGCGCTAAAGGAGTTCCAATACTTAGGTCCTTGAAAAGAAACACAATTAATGGACTTGGTTGAATGAACACAGGGGATGTGGAAACCATCTGAAGGTCTAGTTGGATAAGAGTGGATTTGAAAATTAAGCATAAACATATTCTGGAAGGACTTGGGTAATTTATTGGAAATGAATTGGTTCATAAATATTCCAAGCTGGAGTAAATATATCTCAGGAACTTTAAGAGTTCTATGATTAAGGAATAATGGGTTAGAATGGGCACGAAAGTCAGCAAAGTTAATAATTCTAAGGGCTCTTTTTTGTAAAATGGTGATACGATTCAATAAATATACACTAGATTTACCCCAGGCAAGGATGCCGTAGGAAATATACGGCAAAATTAAAGCAGAATAAATTTTGTTCAGGATGTTAGATGGAAAACAATATTTGAGTTTGTTGATAATTCCTATGTTTCTAGAGATCAATTTACATAAGTGGTTAATATGTTGATTCCATGAAAGTTTATCATCAATATATAATCCAAGGAATTTAACACAATCGGTACGCAGAAGAGGTGAATTGTCAAAAACAATATCACATGGAAGATTATTGATAGAATGGCTGAATAACATGAAATTAGTTTTCTTAATATTAATGGATAGTTTGTTAGCTTTTATCCAACTAGAAATACGTATAAGCTCCCGATTCACAGTATGAAAAAGTATGTCCAGGCTTCTATGGGAACAAAATAAATTTGAGTCATCGGCAAAGAGGATAAAGGTGAACTTATCAGAAGATTTAGGGAAATCATTTATATAAATTGAAAATAGAAGAGGAGCCAAGAGGGATCCTTGGGGTATGCCACAAATTAATGACTTGAGAGAGGACTCTTTCCCGTCAATACAGACAAATTGTTTACGGTTGGAGAGATAATTCCTGAACCACTCCAAGGCAATACCACGAGAAGAAATTATAGTATAGTTACGTGCCTGGGAATAGACATGGTTTGGAAAACTTTCCATTTTGTATTTCGTGCGAACGTTCCGATAACATTAAGTGATTGACAACCGCGGGGGTAAACTCCAGTGTGGGAAATCCGTCAATACTTCCTGACAACATTGTTGTCTTACTATTTTAGGTATCGTCTTCGACCAAGGTGTCTGCGTGACGTGTCCAGCCGAGAAACCCGCACTAGTATCTTGGGTCATGACCTTGAATTTCCGGTAGGGGTCAGTCCCACTGCTTACCACGCCGTCGTTCACAAAGATGGAGAAATTGCTACTGCACGAGGTATGCAAGATAAATTATGTTTATTTTTAGGTGTTCGGGCACACAGCCCGGAACACCTCTTGTTTTTGTTCGGTTTTTTTTTGGTTTTTTTTTTTACTTCTTCTACTTCTTCTTCTTCTTCTTCCGGGTCAACCGGAAGTGACACCATATCTCAAGAACTACACAACCGATTTTCAAACTGTTTTCAGTTATAGACTCCTTGGGCATTAGAGATTAGCTTTGGGTAGCCGTGACCCCATGTTGCCCTTTACTTCCGGGTCAACCGGAAATGACACCATATCTCAAGAACTACACAACCAATTTTCAAACTGTTTTCAGTTATAGACTCCTTGGGCATTAGAGATTAGCTTTGGGTAACCGTGACTCCATGTTGACCTTTACTTCAAGGTCAACCGGAAGTGACACCATATCTCAAGTACTGCTCAACCGATTTTCAAACTTTTTACAGTTATAGACTCCTTGGGCATTGGAGATTAGCCTTGGGTACCGTGACCCCATGTTGACCTTTACTTCCGGGTCAAACGGAAGTGACACCATATCTCAAGAACTACTCAACCGATTTTCAAACTGTTTTCAGGTATAGACTCCTTGGGCATTGGAGATGAGCCTTGGGTAACCGTGACCCCCTGTTGACCTTTACTTTCGGGTCAACCGGAAGTGACACCATATCTCAAGAACTACACAACCGATTTTCAAACTTTTTTTCAGTTATAGACTCTTTTGGCATTGGAGATTAGCCTTGAGTACCGTGACCCCATGTTGACCTTTACTTCCGGGTCAACCGGAAGTGACACCATATCTCAAGAACTACACAACCGATTTTCAAACTGTTTTCAGTTATAGACTCTTTTGGCATTGGAGATTAGCCTTGAGTACCATGACCCCATGTTGACCTTTACTTCCGGGTCAAACGGAAGTGACACCATATCTCAAGAACTACTCAACCGATTTTCAAAATTGTTTTCAGGTATAGACTCCTTGGCGTTGGAGATTAGCCTTGGGTAACCGTGACCCCATGTTGACCTTTACTTACGGGTCAACCGGAAGTGACACCATATCTCAAGAAGTACACAACCGATTTTCAAACTTTGTTCAGTTATAAAATCCTTTGGTATTGAGTTTTTACAACTTCACAAGCGCTACACAGAGTGCGGCCCCATTTGAACTGGACTTCCGGTTCAAACCGAAAAATGAACTTTTACATTTAATTTTGTTTTCTTTTTTTCTTAATACTTCTTCTTCTTCTCCCCGTCGCTTTTCCGCTAACAAAAGCACACTTCCCAAGCACATATAAACTTGAAACATTACAAACTTCACATGTAGGTTTTCGGGATGGTGACGTCATCGATGATGTTATAACATTAAGTCAATGTTAAATATTTAGAAAAATCATATCTGGAGAACCATAATTGCTAAACACAAGATCTTTGGACCGTGTGAAGGACCCTGGAGTATTTTTAAAATCTTACACAAAGTGTGATCCCTGTGACCTTCACTGCCGTTTTTTTAGTACTTCTTTTTCTTCATATCCCGCGAGTTTTCGCTAATTGAACAAGTCTACCGAACACCTTCTTTTTGTTACAACAAAAAGTTAAGTCTAGTCTATAACTATCATTTGGAGGTCCACAAAAAGTTACCAAAAATTGAGTAAACATTGCATTTTTTTAATGAAAGGTACGATATGAAACGTGTACATTCTTTGACATCTTCCAGTTTTAATTGTTTTCCTCAGAAAAACAAACCTGTGAACATTTCCACAAACTATTATGTTGTTATGTTTTTTAGAAAGCGGCAATCAACAGTGAATGTATGTTTTGTTCTGCCACATGTTTGTATTTCAACTTGGCTGTAGCCTACTGTGTTTTTTGACGGACAGTAGTTTCGACAGCAGCAAGTTTCTCATAACTCAGTTCTTGTCCAACCCTCTCTTGCACCATGCAAGCGCAGCAAGCTCAGGGGCAGCATTTACCCTCAGCATTTGGGCCAACATTCCCCTGGAGGACGTAGCCACATCTGTGCCAGTGGAAACGCCTCTCTTCATGCAACTCAATGTCTTCGCGGACAGAGAGCAGACGAAGAGTTTGGTGCGACGTGCAGAAGCCACTGGTCGATACAAGGCACTGGTCGTAACAGTAGACCAACCAGTAACTGGCAATAAGCGTTTCCCCAAACTGCCTCCACATTTGATGTAAGTACTACATGAACTGAATGTTATTGACTTATACTGTCTTTCCTCTATACTACCTGAGCTAAATAACAGATTACCTTTACTTCACACAAAATACAGTTATTTTATAAAAATGTCAGTCTCAAAGTCAAAAATAGAAACCGTTTTTCCTTTAGATCTATTCAGAGTGGAGTTTGAGATGTATAGGCCTAATTGAAAAAAAAGAAACGTGTATTGTGAACAAGAGTTCAGGCGGAAACAGGAAACAGTTATACAATAATGACTGGAATAAATGAATTAGGCGCATATTCGGTATATGCTTCTTTTCATTTTCCAGATCGAAATAAATATCTTTTGATGGAATTCTTTTAGGACATTTTGGTAAATCTTTAGTTTACGATACAACAAACATTCCTCGATCATTACCAATTGCTTATCATGCATTGATTGAATAAGTATTTTAAGATTGTTATCTTCTCTGAAAATATCAATCTTTGCGCAGGCATGCTAACTTTAGGATGCCAGAAAATATCTCACAGGAAAAACTTGACACGGTATACGACCCTTCGTTGTGCTGGAACGACATCACGTGGTTAAAGGAGTTTACAACACTGCCTCTGATTTTGAAAGGAATACTCACAGGTGAGGAAACGGATAAAAATGAAAACTTCTGTTTTGCAAAAGTTCATACAATCTTCCTGTCACACAAAGTACTTTTCCAGTACAAAACAAAAGGCCGTAAATAGAATGACACCTAACCAGAAAATAAAGCATTACTGCTATAATTTTGTTGCAAACATTATCTCAAAGACATGTTTTCCCATTCCCACGCAGAATTTAACCTTCATATGATGACTTATGAACGGCAGAAAACTGACCAAACTGTCACACTCGGTTGTTTTGAAACAAAATTCTGCAAATTAATTGCTTACGCCCTTTCCGGTAACTTTTCACGTCCGTCTTCCGGGCACACGACGATGTACACTGTTGTATTTATAGTCCCACTGGGTAGTTTTTTTTAACTGGTTTCTGGGCTTAGGTATAGTCTTGTTCCAAAACGCTGCTCCTCTTGTGCATAAGACCCCTCTTGTCAGCAATGCTTTTGTATCGACAAATACGTCTTGGGAACTAAGGAATTAGGAGAGATACCGCCAATGTTCTGTTTGAAACCAAGGTCCATTTTTCGCTTTATTCAGCCGGAGACGCACGGATGGCTGTTAGCCACGGAGCAGCCGGAATATTGGTGTCCAACCACGGTGGGCGGCAACTTGATGGTGTGTGTGCTACAGTAAGTTACAGTGCTGCTCCAGGACAACTTATGTTTAAATTGATAAATCGAAGTAAAACCAACCCTGGCACCAGTTGTATGTGTCTAAATGATTGAAATTACCATTATTTAATAATGCAACATTCGGTGTTCGATCTTCCAACAGATAGACGCATTATCTGAGGTCGTGGATGCTGTACGGGGCTCTAATGTTGAAGTCTATCTAGACGGAGGAGTACGTAACGGAACTGATGTACTCAAAGCGCTCGCCCTCGGGGCCAGGGCTGTCTTCATCGGCCGGCCAGCGATCTGGGGTCTCGCTTACGATGTACGTTGTTTCTGAGGGAAGAAAACAATATCTATCCAAACGATTTCAGGACAATGTGCAGTCGTACTAGCTTTCTATATACAGCGCATACAAAAATGTACACAATGCAAAGATAGTATGTGCTGTGTCGAAATCTGTGGTTATAAGATATTCTTGAAATAGCGAGTTTTAATATCTCCACAACTTGCACCGAGTCAAGAGAAAAAAATCACAAGTTCAAAAGATAACTGTCTCTGAACCAAGTGAGCTTTCAGATAAAAATATTCGTTATTTCCGATAATTACACAAACAATTATCATTATGGGAATCCATTCCATGACGTCACCATGTTTAACATTCGACCCGCCCCTTTGGGGACACTATCTTCTGAAGAAGATGGAGCATATTGGCCGATAGTTCGAGTGTTCCAGGTCGAGTTGGTATACCAGGTCGAGTGGGTATACCACGGTCGAGCTGGTATACCAGGTCGAGTTGGTATATATATACACCATTAGTTCTTGTCAGAACCACTTCATTATGGTGTTAGACTTTTACCACACAAGACATGATGCACTTTGCTTTACATCATGGTGTGATACACGCCACATATTTATTTATTTCAGGGAGAGGCAGGGGTCAAAAAGGTTCTTGACATTCTGAAGGAAGAATTCAGCACAGCAATGGCGCTGTCAGGTATTACA
The DNA here is from genome assembly GCA_021014325.1 of Plazaster borealis. Lineage (NCBI taxonomy): Eukaryota > Metazoa > Echinodermata > Asteroidea > Forcipulatida > Labidiasteridae > Plazaster > Plazaster borealis. Next base: position 25,966,735 of record CM037474.1, read on the forward strand.
ATTGTACTTGTCTTTGTTCATTTTCTGCTTCTTCGTCATTCTGCTACCTTCTTTTTACTGATCCTTTTCCACCTGACTGCTTCTGTTACACTGTGTTGTGTTGTCATTTTAGTCTTGGAGCTGCTAGGGTTGAAACGTGAGCCTATTAACAATTATATCACAGACCAATTTGTTTGGTAAGCAGTTTGCAACAGCCCCTTTCCTCCTACCCTACATTCCCCACAATTGTTTAATTGTAACGCTTATAAGCGCCGATCTCATTCGTCATTGGTGGTGATTCATGATCCCAAAGCGTGCAGACACTGACTGGCCACAAAATTTGTTGAAGGTTAGTGCAGTCAGTACCCCCCCTCCCCAAGAAAACAAAAACAAAACAAAAAAACAACAACAACAAAACAAAATCAACAACAACAGTTAATAGCAGCAACGGCAGCAGCAACAACAACTACAACAACAACTACAACAACAACAACAGCAACAACAACAATACAAAGAATAGCTTTACTGGTTTGCTATCAGCGGTATGTTCATTCTAAGGTAGTGCGCCTTTGAACAATTTCTGTTGTATTTGGCGCTGTATAAATAACTATAAATGTTTTCTGATTGATTGATTGGTTGATTGAAGGTAATCAGAACGTCTTAATATTCCTTTGTACAACACTCATCAGGGGTGAATCCAGAAGGGGGGACGGGCACCGAAGTCCTCCCTTTTTGCCAAACTAATCCTACCTGCTCCAAGTCCTAATCCTATCCCTGCTCCAAGTGACCAGAACATTGCTCATTAGTATAGGATAAGTAAAGCTTCACCCATGATGCCAAAGTTGCCCATGGGTCGACCTTTGAAAACAGTGTTTTTATATGATTTCTTAAAAGTGCAGTTTGAAAAACATAACACTCTTGCATTTTGTTATCCAGGTTGTTCATCTTTAGCTGATATTACACCAGACTTGATAACGACACGGTCGTGCAGCAAGCTTTGAGACCATGTTGGCGGCTGACGTCATTAACATGGCGTCACCATCAAGAGCTGAATGCGTGTAAAATGCGTGTTTGAGATTCGGCAAGAAAACTCGCGGGGTTGAACACTACATCTCGACTTCACTCAGTTCTCAGTATTAAACAAATATTCAAAAAATATTAAGTGTGACGGCTGGAAGTAACACCTTACAAAGAAATTTATTTAGGGGTAGGCCTATATACCTTGTTTACTTTCAAGACCATTGACAAGGGTTGTTGCTAGCTCAGATTTTAGCAGGTTTTCGACAAATCTTCCACTTTTGGGACTGATCATCAAACTGTAATTTGTATAAGCATCATATTACTAAAAGCAGGCCATATAATCAAAATATGCAAACAATTAGTAAAAGTCAGACCCTTTATAAACATATAAACAAAACTGTACAATTTCTGACTGCATTGTAAGTTCTCTACATTGATTGGTCTTCTCTGAAATATTGAAAACAAACAGCTCATGAGGGATAACTCTTGGTGGCGCCCTGTATTCCTATTCTTTATAATTCTATTATAAGCAATCTGTATAAACAAAATTAATTTAATTAAAGTAACAATGTTGATTTAACAAAATATGTAGATAGGTAGATAGATGGGTAAAAGGGTGAAATTGCAGTAGGAAAGCTAGAAGAATAACTCAATGAAAAACATTGCATGGGTAAAATTAGTAAAACTATGATGGCCAGATATCAACAAAAGTAAACTTTTAAAAATAAATGCGATAGCCTATAACTGCATCAATCAAAAGGAATACTGTAATAAAAATAATGGGTTTTTTACCCTTACACCGATAAGCACTGTATATTCGGTGCTTCTCCGAGGCCCTAATTGTTACGGTATAACCGCTGACGGCCTCGTCACCGGCAAGCTCTGTGGTGTAGCCTCCAGTAAGACATCTGCTCTAGAATAGCGGGAACGCGTGGGTTCGAATCCCGCCTGAGTAGTATTCCTGTTGATTTTTCTTGGCAGGAAATGGGAAACAATAGTGAGTATACTCACTGCTTTATATCACACATCAGTTTCTTCAATAAGAAATTAATATGAAGTCATGTTATAAGTAATATAACTGATTAAGAATGAAAGGAGTTGGCCTACTCAAAAAAACACAAAGTGCTAAATAAAATATAATGAATTTGTTGTCCCCATGAAGCCCAATTTGCCTTACGTCATCATCACAATACTTGCGAGGTTGCTTCTTTGGGTGTCAATTATTTTACCCGTGTGCTTCGCATTATTTTAGGCGACTCGGCGTTCACGTGCAATTTGCCTTCCAAAATGGTAAGCGTGGCAGATAGTGGCCGCAGATAATTATATAGTAATGCCACTTCGTTGACTTTGATAGTAATATGGTTATTTTCTGTAGGTTTGGTACTATAGAATTAACTTGATAACCGTTAAGCTTTCTACGAAAGCCCATCGCAAATGTTTGGCGAGTCTTGTTTTTTGGAAGTCTATATTTAGCAAATTTTCCAAAAAACAAGATTTGCTAAATATAGAATTCAAAAAACAAAATTGCAAAACATACTTGCAATAAACAAGATCGCCAAACATACATGCACAAACAAGATTCGTCAAACATTGCAAAAAACAAGATCGCCAAACATAGGCCTACTTGCAAAAAAAACAAGCGTCAAACATATACTTGCAAACAACAAGATCGCCAAACATATACTTGCAAAAAACAAGATTCGTCAAACATATAATTGCAAAAAACAAGATCGCCAAACATATACGATTTAACAAAGTAATCATTCAATTTAACAATTCAACAAGGCAGCATTCAAATTCGCATGAGCTTTTTTAGGCGTGTGTTTAGTCATTCAAATTCATTTTTGGGCAGTCATTTCTGGAATTTGTGCAATCTAAAAAAACGCTCTGTAAATTGTTTGTTTCCTTTCGAATGTTCAAAGCATAAATACGGTTTACTTATTGGCACATGAGTTACTTTGCCGATGTACTTCGAAGACGAGCTTTCGCTACAGTTTTACACGCATATTTCTAGAAATGGCAGCTCAATAAGAAACCAGGAAAAGCATAAAGAAACGCCCCATTCAAACACAATACAAAATTAGGCATTGATCATTTAACCGATAAAGACCCCCCCAAGAAACAACAACAAAACAAAAACAACAACAACAACGAAGAAGAAGAAACCTAATGGGCCCCATGTAAAATCTACTGGAAACATAAATAAAGAAAAATAAGGTTTACCTGAATTAAAGTGAAGATACGAAACAGTTGCCTAGTAGAGTGTATCTGTTTATTCACATATTTCTTTATCTTACTTATTTGAATTCTCATTTAGCGAAATTGATTGCCTCTTTACGAAATTGAAAAAAATAAATCGGTAAAAATCTCGTCCAACCAGCTTTGCTAAATTGAATGATTGTGCGTCACGAAAAAGAATGACGATATGCTAAATTGAACACAGTGCTAAAGGATTTTGGATGCCTCAAGACTTTTGCACGCCAGTGTATGTGTGTGTGTGTCTATGCATTCAAACCGAGGACTTTAACAAAAGGGATCCGGGTGTTTGACAGAGCGAGGACGTCCTCGCTTCGTTTTCGTGTACAAACCCAATGGGGGCGTCGCTAAAAAAAACTTTGTCCAAACAATGGGAGAACAAAGAGAAGTCCTCGGTAAGCGGGATTTACAAACATTGTGTGCGTGTGTGTGTGTGTGTATGTTATTGGATCTCTTCCCTGGATACCGCATCAAACCTCGCCAAATTTACACGGAAGAAAGGAGTTGACTTCGTCTTGACACTCATCTATTTTTGAACAAAATCCGTTCAAAATTGACCGAGTTTTATGACAAACTGAATAAAACACACCTTAAAAAATACGCTAACACGTTTAAGGAGATTAAACACAAACACAATATTTCAATTTCAAACTGTATTTTATTATTACGCTGGCACGTTTAACCAGATGGGTTTTAAATTTCTTAAAGTCTCTGGCTTTTTTTCAATTTCAAACTGTTTTTTTATTATTACGCTAGCACGTTTAACCAGATGGGTTTTAAATTTCTGAAAGTCTTTGGCTTATTGGCTTTTTTCTTTAAAGGAACATTACAGAATTGGTTTTTGCTAACAAACAGTTGCTGGCAGTGTATGCTTCATATAATCCACTATATACATAAACTGACAAACCTTTAGAAGTTTGAGATCGATCGGCCATCTGCATGGGTCACGAGAAAATAGTGAAAAACCGATTACACATTTGCATGTGTTATACAATGCACGAATAAAACGCTCATGAGCGATAAACTCCAATCGGAAATTAGTTTTATTTATTTCTCATCAAATATGGCATTTCAGACAGAAATATTTCTAGGGATGTTTTCTACTATCATCATCATTATAGACCGTGTAAGTTTTATGTAAACCTGTGATCTTAAAGAAAATTTTAATTACCAGTTCTGTAACGTTCCTTTAAGTTTCAACATTAACGATATTTTGACACTTCCGCAGTTACTTTCATTTGCGAAACATTTACGATTTCCAATAAAGCAATTTGATTGGTGTTTCCTGCACACTGATGTCTTGATGTGATCTGATGATGTCATCGCAACTTAACTGTCGTCACGTGGTCATTGTGTAACGCATCACCCCTTGCACTATGATTAGATCATCAACAGTGCATATTGTTATGCGAAGCAGGTGTGCTCTGCCCAGTTTACCTGTCTAGCGGAAACCCGCAGTACAGGAATTTGCACAAAACAAAGAACATTGCAAAAACGCGTACATTAGTGCGCAAACGGGGAATAATGAACGGGACGGGAACAAAATTAATTCGACTGACAAATAATACAAAATGGGAAAAAACGGGAAGAGAAAATAATGAACAGGACGGAAAAAATTAACGGGCTGGGGAAATAATACGGGACTCGAAGGAAAAAAGAAAAGGGACTAATAAATGATACGGGACAGGAAAATAATAAACTGAACGGGGAAAAAATAAACGAAACGGGGTACAAACAGGGACAGGTTAATTTGTATTGTGACATCACACTTTGCTTAGCAATTAAGATTGATACAAAGTTAAGAACAATCTTAGTGCTTTGTGAAATCGGAACAGCGCGGAACTCTAGCGGGACCTTCAAACAGTCAAAGAAACATTTTCGGTAAAGTCTTCATTGTTAAAGACAGTGTACACTATTGGTAATTGTCAAAGACCAGTCTTCTCACTTGGTGTATCTCAACATGTGCATAAAATAACAAACCTGTGAAAATTTGAGCTCGATCGGTCGTCGGAGTTGCAAGATAACTATGAAAGAAAAAACACCCTTGTCACACGAAGTTGTGTGCTTTCAGATGCTTGATTTCTAAACTGAGTTCTAAACTTGAGGTCTCGAAATCAAATTCGTGGAAAATTACTTCTTTCTCGAAAACTACTCCACTTCAGAGGGAGCCGTTTCTCACAATGTTTTATACTACCAACCTCTCCCCATTACTTGATACCAAGTAAGGTTTTGTGCTAATAATTATTTTGAGTAATTACCAATAGTGTCCACTGCCTTTAAGCCTTAGTAAAACAGAAATTTTGTTTTAAAACCTTTGTTGTATTTATAAACCTACAGCTGTTCTCTTTATCACCTGCTCTGACTAGTATTAAAAAAATAAGACAATTCTTGTCGTATGTTACATATCAAAATTACAAACTTGATCACCCAGCCACCACCTTCCTCATGTTCCTTATTCACAGTAATAATAATGAATGCTGACTGCCATTAGTCCAGAAGGAGCCATACTGTGGTGTCCCCCCCACCCCCTAGCCTGTGGTGTCCCCCAGCCTGTTTTGGTTGCATTGATTTGAATGGGGAGGGGGGGATAAGATGATTGCCCAATGCATAAGGCATGCCTGGAATTTCATCTTTGAGAGGGCAAGGCTATTTTCATTTTTCGAAGGGCACTTCCACTGGTAAATATTAAAGTTAATGGGAAACTTTTGAAGGGGCAGCAAGGCCAAGACCAGGGGCAACGGACGCTATGACCTCCGTGTAATTCAGAACTGACAGGTAATCAATATAAAATCAGAATAAAATACTTAACTAAAGACCTTTCATTAAAATGGACCAAGCATGATTCTGTGTTAGCATGATTTAAAAATCGGAAAATTTCAAGCAATTTTCCAGTGCAGCTTCTGACCTTTTGAGTTAACTCTCCTACTTTACCAATTACATTTCCCAGTGAGTTGACCAACCATTCAGAACCATTCAACTCAATATTTTGTGTATGGTATACTAAACACTAAACTGTCTGTGTAGTGTGTAGATGCATTCAAGGCATGATATCCTATTGCAGGCTGATGTAGTGTGTCTCTCATTTAAAACCACAGTGAAAGACATTGAATGGTCACACGGTACCAGGGGTGACTATTTACTATGTAGATGCATTCACCACTGCAGGCTTGCATAGTTTGTCTATCAATCAAAACTAGAGTGGATGATTTGAATGAGCGTGTCTATCCATTCAAACCGAGGACTTTAACAAAAGGGATCTGGGTGTTTGACAGAGCGAGGACGTCCTCGCTTCGTTTTTGTGTACAAACCCAATGGGGACGTCGCTTAAAAAAATTATGTCCAAATAATGGGAGAACAAAGAGAAGTCCTCGGTAAGCGGGATTTACAAACATGTGTGGTCAGACAGTAGGAGGGGTGACTGTGTACTGTGTAGATGCATTCACTATTTGATATCATTATTGCAGGCTGGTATAGTTTTTCTGTCATTCCCAGTGGATGATGAGGAGGGGGAGGGGTTTTTATACAAAATGTTGTGTAAAATTTCATACTGACCTGATTCAGTGACTTTGACATCCTTGTTAGCCATACTTCATTACAAAGGTTAATGAAAATACAAAACATGAATACATATCAGTACTTTTTGCCCTTGACACCATCTTGAGTTGTTCAATGACCTGTGGGGCAATTTCATAAAGTCTTTAAGCAGAATCATTTTCTGCAACAATTCAAACAACTGTGAATGCCCTCACACAAGCTGTCAAATTTTATTGATTGTTTAAGAAATTAAAATTGTGCTCACCAGGCCATGCACAATTTTTTTTTTTTTTTAAAGCTCCGGGGCTAGTAGCTGTACATTTGCCTAACCCATTTTGACGACAAAATGAGAATTTTTCTGTGATATTTTCATGTACAGCAAATACAGCTTTTTCACTTTCAGGTTGCTTATTGTTTACTAGGCCGCCCAAGTTCCTAAGAATCAAACTTCACAAGCCCACGGCACTCTTGAATTGTTCTTGTAGTCATGGGCTAGTGACTAAATTGAGCACTGTCTTGCACAAATTTCTCTGCAAAATGGTTCGCACAAATTGTTTGATTCACAAATAGCTTTATGACAATGGGCCCAGAGGCATACAATCTTTAAACGCTGTTTGTGTCCTCCTTGTTTTGCTCTACATTGCCAAGGGCCATGATGATCTCTTCATAGATGCTGATCCCTTTCATGAAGACGTCTTCGTTCAGAAACTCGTTGTGGTCGTGGAGGAGGATCGGCGTGTTGTTCATGGGGGAGAACCCAAGGCACTGGTATCCTGCCTTCCGCAGGAACCGACTGTCCGTTGCAGCTGGGAAGATCTCTATCTCCAGGTCAACTCCTCTGGAAAGAAGACAAACGAGATCCGCAGGTCATGTAATTATTTCATAAACAATATAAATAACAACACAATAAATAAATACATGATTTGGTTTTGCTATGCACCGATATATGATAAGCACTTTATACTCAGTGCTTTCCAAGTCCTGTGGAAATGAAACTGCAGGCACTTTGTGTTAAAAAAGGTAGGATTTGAACCCATGACCTTCCAAATTAAAGAGCAGATGTCTGAACCACTACACCACCGAGCTCGCCCAGGGTGACAAGAGGCCAGTTCAAATCCTATAATTAGCAGAGGGTTATGCAAACAATTCAAAGCACTTGGCAAGGTGTACACCTCACTTCCTAAGAACAAAGACAAGAAAGACAAGCAAGAGAAGAAATCTGGAGGAAAACTTACACTTTCTTGCAGGCACCTTCAAAGGCCATCCACCATGTGCTCTTGTTCCCAATCTCGGTGATATGGACCTCACCTTTCTGTCAAAAATATCAAACATCATAAAGAGAAGGTTTTTAGCACATTATCTAAATTTCGAGAAAAACAACTTCACATTGACTGAAATCATTTCCCATTTTGAAGGGGATGGGGCTGAATCATTCTCCTTATACCTCTTAACCATAGAAATAGGACATGGAAAATGCTGAGCTCAATATTGTCGTCTGAGTCTGCTGTGCACGCCTTATACGTCATCTGTGGACACAGAGTATCAACACCATGTGACATGCCTGAATGGCTAAATTATCCAGATCAACCAATGGGAGCAATGAAATTTGCCAAAAAGCCAAAACGGCTGCGGGCACGAATTGCCTCAAAATAGATCCGCATAGGTTACTACACGCATGCCATTGCCACTGCATTCATTTGCTCCTAACCTATTACCTTTATCTCTTAACTTTAGAATACATTCACTCACACAAAATTACCTCAAATTAGAAATTAGAAATTAGAGGCATGGTGAGGAGGCCGACCCTCTTATTAAAAAGGAAGAGCATTCACCTAGATTCTACTCGCAAAATCCACACGACGACGTCCGAAAATAATTTATCTCCTGCACTTGAATTAAAATTAATCCTCCATTCAATAGCACACAATACAAATAGCACAACCCAGTCACTTATGTGAAGGGTATAAGGTCATGTGTCCGAGTGGTTAAGAGCATCGAATTCAAGTTCCGATGGTTAAGTCATCGAGGTGTGGGTTTGAATCCTGGTCATGACACTTGTATCCTTGAGCAAGATACTTTACTATAACTGCTTCTCTTCACCCAGGGGTATAAATGGGTTCCTGTGAGGGTAGAGGTTGATATTGTGTTTGAAAAAGCCTTCGGAGCGCCACGGCAGCTCGGGGCTGTATACTCCCCAGGGAGCTGAGAAAGATTAAAGGAATGTTATCGGCCCAATGAACAGGGCACTAATGTAAAGCGCATTGAGGCGTTATTGTGAAATGTGCTATATATAAGAACTAGTTATTATTATTATTATTACTAGCGGGAAACCCGCGCTACGCACGGGTCCCGCTAGAGTTCCGCGCTGTTCCGATTTCACAAAGCACTAAGATTGATCTTAACTTTGTATCAATCTTAATTGCTGAGCAAAGTGTCATGTCACAATACAAATTACCCTGTCCCTGTTTGTACCCCGTTTCGTTTATTTTTTTCCCGTTCAGTTTATTGTTTTCCTGTCCTGTATCATTTATTAGTCCCTTTTCTTTCATCCTTTCCCATATTATTTCCCCAGCCCCGTTAATTTTTTCCGCCCTGTTCATTATTTTCTCGTCCCGTTTTTTCCCGTTTTGTATTATTTGTCAGTCGAATTAATTTTGTTCTCGTCCTGTTCATTATCCCCCGTTTGCGCACTTGTACGCGTTTTTGCAAATGATGTTCTTTGTGTCGTGCAAACGGGTCCCGCTAGACAGGTAAACTGGGCAGTTAGCACACCTGAATACCTGCTACGCATAACAATGTCCACTGTTGATGATCTGATCATAATGCAAGGGGTTAATGCGTTACACAATGACCACGTGACGACAGTAAAGTTGCGATGACATCATCAGATCACATCAAGACATCAGTGTTAGTGTTAGTTTTACTGTCAACTGTCCCTTTTATAAAATAAAATAAAATATTCAGGAAACACCCATCAAATTGCTTTATGGGAAATCGTTAATGTTTCGCCAATGAAAGTAACTGCGGAAGTGTCATTATATCGTTAATGTTGAAACTTAAAGAATAAGCCAATAAGCCAAAGACTTTAAGAAATTTAAAACCCATCTGATATTAAACGTGCTAGCGTAATAATAAAAAAAAAACAGTTTGAAATTTAAATATTGTGTTTGTGTTTTATCTCCTTAACACGTGTTAGTGCAACTTTTTAAAGATGTTTATTATTCAGTTTGTCATATTATTTGCTTCCTGGTATTTCTAAGGCGTGTTTTATTCAATTTGACATAATTTGCTTCCTGAGATTTCCGAATTACAAAGAAAATCGTGTGTAGGGGGAGGGGGGATAACAAAAGAGGTGTAGATGCCGCGAGGTTTAAAATAAAAATTAATGTCCCCACCATGCGTAAACCTTTTAAGGCGTGTTTTATTCATTTTGTTATATTTTGCTTGAGGATGGATGCATGTCCTGAACAAATGGAGCTGCGTAAACAATAGAAAGGTGCCGTTCCCCCGTCCCCCCTGCCCCTTCCTCTCCCCGTCCCACATGCTCTAACCCGCGCCTCCATGCCTGCCTCCGTTCCCCGCCCCTTCCTCTCCCATCCCACGTGCTCTAACCCGCGCCTCCGTGCCTGCCTCCGTTCCCCGCCCCTTCCTCTCCCCGTCCCACGTGCTCTATACCCGCGCCTCCGTGCCTGCCTCCGATCCCCGTGATCCCGTGCATTGGCCATTGTTCTTTTTGCTTCCACTGAACGCGCCCACGGCCCATAGCAACAGTTCTTTGCTTGCACTGTATGCGCGCGCGGCCCATAGCAACAGTGACAACGGCGTGCAAAAACCCATACATTTTTGCTCATAAATCTGTCAATTCTTAACGAATTTTGTTCAAAAATAGATGAGTGTCAAGACGAAGTCAACTCCTTTCTTTCGTGTAAATTTGGCGAGGTGTGATGCGGTATCCAGGGAAGAGATCCAATAACATACACACACACACACACACGTTTGTTAATCCCGCTTACCGAGGACTTCTCTTTGTTCTCCCATTGTTTGGACATAATTTTTTTTAGCGACGTCCCCATTGGTTTTGTACACGAAAACGAAGCGAGGACGTCCTCGCTCTGTCAAACACCCGGATCCCTTTTGTTAAAGTCCTCGGTTTGAATGGATAGACACGCTCACACACACACGTCCTTACAAATCCGGTTTGTGGGGTACTGCTATTGTTGTTCTATTATTCCCTTTTCTAAAGAATCCCCTTGTGGGGCCCAATTGTTCCATTGTTATTACCTTGTGGGGTCCATTGTTCCATTGTTACAAGTACCCCGTAAGTCGGCATGTGTAAGAACACACACACACGTGTGTAAACACCGGCAATCGTGGACCCTCATTTGTTCAACTCTTTGTGTTAGCAACCGTGGACCACAATGATTTCCTTTGTGATAGCAACCGTGGACCTATTATCCCTTTTGTTACAGGTCCACGGTTTGAATGTGGATACCTACCCACACCCTCACAGATGGTGACTTGTAGGGTCCTGCTATTGTTGCTCTATTATTCCCTTTTCTGTTGAATTCCCCTGTGGGGTACAAGTTTAACAAAGAATCCCTACGGGGTCCATTGTTCTGTTGTGTTTTGGACCACACAAGGATTGGTGGGTATGTCCACACACACACACAGACACGATTCGGCTATTTATAAAGAGATTATTAAGGTCAACACAAGACTGGCTACATACATACACATTTACAATTACTCCCGATTCAACTACATAGTACATGTAGCCCTAAAAATTACAATATATCTCTGATAAAAAGATGATTTTAACACAAAACAATACTCACAGAGAGCTCTGCGCTCGAATTCACAAAGCTTTACGATTCATCTTTTAGATGAGTTGTCATAATTGCATAGTTGTTTATATTGTGACATCACACTTTGCTTAGCAACTGAGATTGATAATGCACTTTAAGATCAATCGAGCCCTGGGACATTATCCCTCCCAAGTATTTGGAGCATGACCAGAGCCATGCTCCCTACAAAATAAAGAGAAATACCTACAGAAAAACAAAATGAGCTCCCTCTTGATCAAAGCTATCAAATGGAAAAGAGAGCGAGTCCAAATGTTGCGGACACAAACTTAACTTTTTGTTGTTACTATGCTTGAACACTGAGGGCGCACTTGGGTTCCCTACATTAAATTCAAATTTGTTAATCTGAAAACTTAAATTGTATAAGCCTGATAGCACTACCTGAATGAATTGTCATCAGGAATACTTCTGTCTGAAATACTGCAGGCCTGGAATAGACTGTGCAAGTCTCTCACGTATTCAAGTGCGCATGTGCTACCTACAACACTAACTAACCACTAGTTAAAGGGTGTGTACAACATTGGTAATTGCCAAAGATCTGTATCCGAACTTGATGTGACCCAACATATACATGAAATAACAAACCTGTGAAAGTTTAAGCTAAATCGGTCTTCGGAGTCATGAAAAAACAGTGAAAAAACCCCTTATGTGTTTTAACTTTTTTTCAAACATTGGAATTTATCCTGCAGGATAATTACTATTATTTTACTCATTTCGTAAAAACTATGGCATTTCAAGCAAAACTATTTCAAGGGAAGTTTTATACCATGTGAGTTATGTGCAAATCTGTGAGCATTTATATTTTCATTCTTACCAATGTTGTACACACCCTTTAAAGGGATTGTATACGTTTGGTAATAGGAACCCACTGTTTGTTTCAATCCTATATAGTTGTATACCATAAAAGTAACCTGTGAAATTTTCATTTAAAAAGGTGGTAGCGTTTTTGAGATATTGCTGAAAATCTGGAACGGTTATGTCCAAGCAGGAAGAATAATCTGCATTGGAATACACACTCTGAGAAGCATTACGGCCGTAACGCTTCTCAGATTCAAATTTGTTGGGATAAAAAGTGATACATTTTTCCATAACTGCAGTACTTTGAAGTGAAAAGATTCTCAAAATTAATTATACTATCCAAAGCTGCTGTACTTCTAACCAAGTAAGTTTTTATTGCCATTAATTTTCAGAGTCATTACCAAACGTGTACGACACCTTTAAAGGCAGGGTATACTTTTGGTAGTTGTCAAAGACCAGTAACCTCACTTGGTGTATCTCAACATATGCATAAAATAACAAACCTGTGAAAATTTGGACTCAATTGGTTATCGAAGTTGCAAGAAAATAATGAAAGAATAAAACACCCTTGTTGCATAGAACTGTGTGCTTTCAGATGCCTGAGACAGGCGTGATATTTGGCACTTGAAAAAAAGTAGGAACATTTTGTCACGTACAGGAGCTTACCTACATGGACACATGGTGTAGGCTTTAATAGACCTTTCAGACTATTTAATTAAAATTTTCCTAATTTTTCCCAAGGGCAAAAAAAAAAATCGCAAATCAGACGAAAGTAGGAAGAATATCATGCCTGCTGAGAAAGGCTTCATGCCTGAAGCCTTTTTTGAGGGGTGAAAAATCAACTCTTTCTCTGAAACTATTACTTCAAAGGGTGTCGTTTCTAACAATGTTTTATAATATCAACAGCTCTCCAGTGCTCTTACCGAGTAAGTTTTTATGGTCATTAACTTGTGAAGTAATTACCAAAAGTACACCCTGCCTTTAAGTAAATAAAATATTATTTACCTGAACAAACTTGTAGGTAACGCCTTCCCCAGCCTCAGTTATCCAGTGATCAATCTTTTCTTCCAGATCCTTCAACAGTGCAATAAAAAAAAACTGCATGTAGTGACAATTGTTTTTCTTGTTTACTTCCTACTGGGTCTAAATCGTCATCATCTCAGTGCAAAAACATTGTATCTCCTAAAATACCACTACGATGCGCACAAGTTTGAAATTGTCAAAATATTGTATCTCGCTTATAATTGCCCGGATGTACACACAGAACAAGTACGCGACAAGGTTTTTGTACGGAGCATTTTCATGCGAGATACGTTTTTTCAAAATTGAGATACAATGTTTTTGCACTGTCGCATTGATAGGAAGTTCTGACCCAATGGAAATGGAATTATTACTTATTCACCCCTTGCGCTGACGTCACACGTGGCTACTGTCTGCCCATGATGTGCCGTTTTGGGAGTCAAAATGTATGTGAAGATATGGTGCACGTCGCCTAAAATGCGCACTACACAGTAACACACAGGGAATTCGACTCCCAAAATAGCGCAGCCAAGATTTATGGTGAGCTGATGTCAGGTGAATTGGGTCAAGAGCAGCTCCTTTAACAGGGGTCACAATCACAGATGTGGTAGTAAATCCTCCAGTTCGCTTTGAGATTAAAAATCCTTTTCCCATTATGTTGATTTTCAGTCAAAACTCAACTTTTTTTTAATTTGCCTTGTCAATGAAACACAGTTTGGAGAACCATTTAAAGAAGTTTTCTCATTGACATTTACAATTTTTTAAGGTCTAACATTGTTTTACTGTCCTGTTTCTGAAGCACAATCAGTTTGTTGAAAAGCTGTCATGTAACAACCAATCAACAACCCATGCCGGTCGAACAGACAGCATTCTGGAAACAGATGAAAGGCCTCATGACAATGGAGTATAATCTGTCTTTACAAAATCTTGGCTGGTATGTGAAAGGAACAGGTCTTCGATAAAGGCATAAGGCCCCCCAAGTGCTTTTTGACCGGGCCACCGAACCATGACCACAGGGACCTTGGTCATGCCCAATCTGCTACAGTGTCTCACCGCTACAAGTGGCCTGCTGACATGACCACCGCCAAACACGCACAGCAACTCGAATGCCTGTTTATAAGACCACCGCTGTGTGTTGCGTAAGAGTTATTGCAGCCTCCGAAACGAACTGGTTAACTAAGGTAAATCCATCTTTACCCAGAGATTAGTCTCTTCTACTACCCCATGCATCTGCTGCCACCTAGAGTCTTCAAATCTCAAATTACAGTCATCAGATGTTATCAGGAATCATTCACTCGATAACCTACCTTCATGTCGGTGTTTGGTGAGACGCGGATGTCAGCCGTCATTGAGAACTCACTTGGCACCATGTTTTGCGCAATCCCTCCCTGCATAAAGCAGAATAGCACAGTGACTCAAAATGTAAAGAGTGCCAGCAACTCTCACAACTACACATTTAATACAAGTGGCTCTAATCGCCTCCAAGAAACTGCAGTTATATTAAGACAAGTACCTTTGATACATGTTTATGGATGTACAATATAAACACAAAGTGCAAAATTGCGGCTTGGGTGAAAAGAGGCATTGAAAGAACGGAGGACAGACCACTGTATAACTGTGGCAAGCCTTGAACTTTGCTCTTGAAGGAGCACTGCAGTTTTCTTAAGGTGCACTTCTACAAGAAAATGTAAATTTTTACTGAAACTTTGCAAAGAGCACCACAACAAAAGCATAGGCACCACAGCAATCGCTGTGGGTTGGTGGTATGGGTGCTATGAGTTAATTAATTTATTTATTTATTTATTAATTTATTATATATAGGCCCTTTATATATAATTTTAAAAAAATGGGGGGATGTATATATTCATATCTATAACTAGGCCTGGAGTTACAAGGAGGCCAAAGAGGCCATGGCCTCTGCTGCCCTGGCCTTAGCCTTCAACTGCCCTTTCAAAATAGTCCCATAGACTATTTGTAATTTTATTTATACAAAAAACTGTTGTCAGTCCAGGCTCAGTTTGAATACATTGATTTGAATGGAAAAAGGGAAAGATGGCTGAACATTTCAAAGGGCTGGTGTTCTATTGAGGAAGAGGAAGAGATATTGGTAGAGAAGGGAAAGATGACTGAACATTTCAAAGGGCTGGTGTTCTTATTGAGGAAGAGGAAGGGATATTGGTAGAGAAGGGAAAGATGGTTGAACATTTCAAAGGGCTGGTGTTCTATTGAGGAAGAGGAAGGGATATTCATAGAGAAGGGAAAGATGGCTAAACATTTCAAAGGGCTGGTGTTCTATTGAGGATGAGGAAGGGATATTGGTAGAGAAGGGAAAGATGGCTAAACATTTCAAAGGGCTGATGGCTGAACATTTCAAAGGGCTGGTGTTTTATTGAGGAAGAGGAAGGGATATTGGTAGAGAAGGGAAAGATGGCTAAACATTTCAAAGGGCTGGTGTTCTTATTGAGGAAGAGGAAGGGATATTGGTAGAGAAGGGAAAGATGGTTGAACATTTCAAAGGGCTGGTGTTCTATTGAGGAAGAGGAAGGGATATTGGTAGAGAAGGGAAAGATGGCTGAACATTTCAAAGGGCTAGTGTTCTTATTGAGGAAGAGGAAGGGATATTGGTAGAGAAGGGAAAGATGACTGAACATTTCAAAGGGCTGGTGTTCTATTGAGGAAGAGGAAGGGATATTCATAGAGAAGGGAAAGATGGCTGAACATTTCAAAGGGCTGGTGTTCTATTGAGGAAGAGGAAGGGATATTGGTAGAGAAGGGAAAGATGGTTGAACATTTCAAAGGGCTGGTGTTCTATTGAGGAAGAGGAAGGGATATTGGTAGAGAAGGGAAAGATGACTGAACATTTCAAAGGGCTGGTGTTCTATTGAGGAAGAGGAAGGGATATTGGTAGAGAAGGGAAAGATGGTTGAACATTTCAAAGGGCTGGTGTTCTATTGAGGAAGAGGAAGGGATATTGGTAGAGAAGGGAAAGATGGCTAAACATTTCAAAGGGCTGGTGTTCTTATTGAGGAAGAGGAAGGGATATTGGTAGAGAAGGGAAAGATGGCTAAACATTTCAAAGGGCTGGTGTTCTATTGAGGAAGAGGAAGGGATATTGGTAGAGAAGGGAAAGATGGCTGAACATTTCAAAGGGCTGGTGTTCTTATTGAGGAAGAGGAAGGGATATTGGTAGAGAAGGGAAAGATGGCTGAACATTTCAAAGGGCTGGTGTTCTTATTGAGGAAGAGGAAGGGATATTGGTAGAGAAGGGAAAGATGACTGAACATTTCAAAGGGCTGGTGTTCTATTGAGGAAGAGGAAGGGATATTGGTAGAGAAGGGAAAGATGGTTGAACATTTCAAAGGGCTGGTGTTCTATTGAGGAAGAGGAAGGGATATTGGTAGAGAAGGGAAAGATGGTTGAACATTTTAAAGGGCTGGTGTTCTATTGAGGAAGAGGAAGGGATATTGGTAGAGAAGGGAAAGATGGCTGAACATTTCAAAGGGCTGGTGTTCTATTGAGGAAGAGGAAGGGATATTGGTAGAGAAGGGAAAGATGGCTGAACATTTCAAAGGGCTGGTGTTCTATTGAGGAAGAGGAAGGGATATTGGTAGAGAAGGGAAAGATGGTTGAACATTTTAAAGGGCTGGTGTTCTATTGAGGAAGAGGAAGGGATATTGGTAGAGAAGGGAAAGATGGCTGAACATTTCAAAGGGCTGGTGTTCTATTGAGGAAGAGGAAGGGATATTGGTAGAGAAGGGAAAGATGGTTGAACATTTCAAAGGGCTGGTGTTCTATTGAGGAAGAGGAAGGGATATTGGTAGAGAAGGGAAAGATGGTTGAACATTTTAAAGGGCTGGTGTTCTATTGAGGAAGAGGAAGGGATATTGGTAGAGAAGGGAAAGATGGCTGAACATTTCAAAGGGCTGGTGTTCTATTGAGGAAGAGGAAGGGATATTGGTAGAGAAGGGAAAGATGACTGAACATTTCAAAGGGCTGGTGTTCTATTGAGGAAGAGGAAGGGATATTGGTAGAGAAGGGAAAGATGGCTAAACATTTCAAAGGGCTGGTGTTCTATTGAGGAAGAGGAAGGGATATGTTAGGGAATGTGGAGCGGAGAGGGAAAGTGGAGTGCTAGTTTGTACCTGTATCATGGTGATGTTTGTTGTAGTCACATCACCCAGGGTGGCGCATCCAACCAACCTTCATAAACAACAAACAACACACAATCAAAGCCTTGGAATAAGGATTTAGCCAGTATGTGAAAAAACAATGACTATAATGCACAGTTAATAAAGGGGGGAAACCACCAATTCGGACTAGCAGCTACGGCTGGGGCTTTAAGGCACTTTAACATTGTCTGGTACAATGACTTGCTCAGTTACACGGTAACACTTAAACTTGAATTCCTCAGACTATAGAGAGAATTGCTATGTCAGATGGTTCAGGGCAAGCTTTTGTATAGCAACCTCCAGATGAGCAAACCCTGGTACCATCAGAATTGTGTATGAGTGTTCACATTCTCTTACGCAACTGCGCAAAAACTTGCCCCGAACTGAGACATAACAACCGTCTCTATAGTCTGAGGAATTCAAATTTAAGCTGTAAATTGCGACTTAGCAAGTCATTGTACCAGACATTATTCAATATCAACTCACAAATGGCTGATTGCCTCATGTGATGACATTGTCCTCAAGTCAAAACATGGTGTCAGAAAGACACTGCGTAATCCTAGTACAAAATACCGCATAAATTGTAGAAAAATCTACAAGACCGAAGGGCTTGTAGCTCAAAATGTTTACTGGACCAGAAAGTTTTGTACAAGACCAGAATCAAAATGAGAAAAAACTTCCTGAGTTCTGACAACATGCATTTGACTGATTTTATTTGAACAATTAAGCACTGCGACATGTAAGAGAAGATTTATCTCATCTGTCTCTTGGGGTATTAAGTATACTTCATTACTCAATGTAATTAAAAAGATATTTATCAGACTCAAAGTCAACATTTGAACAAATTTGTTTCTTTTCAAGATATTACACAGTGTGGTACATGTATTGTTATCCAATTGAAAAACACAAGACCGCCGGACTTGTCCAGTCATACGTTTACTGACCGGACACTAAAACCACTGGCCTGGGGCCTGCGTTCCAGTGTAAAATTCAAGCACTGGAATGTAATAAAGAAACTTACTTTGCATTTTCCTCGCTTCTGTACGTCAGGAGAGAGTTCATAACTTTTTGCTATAAAGAATTTGAAAAATGATAATTAACAATCGGTCACAAGCAAAACCTTATGTGACTACCCACCAAAATGAGGTTTTAAAGGCATCGTACACGTTTGGAAATTGTCAAAGACCAGTGTTCTCACTTGATGTATCCCAACATATGCATAAAATAACAAGCCTGTGAAAATTTGGGCTCAATTGGTCATCGAAGTTGCAAGAAAATGATGAAAGAAAAAACACCCTTGTTGTACAAATTTGTGTGCTTTCAGATAGAATAATAAAAACTTCTTGCAAGAAGTTTTTATTATTTTTATTGAGAAATTACCTCTTTCTCAAAAACTACGTTACTTCAGAGGGAGTCGTTTCTCACAATGTTTTATACTATCAACAGCTCTCTGTTGCTCGTTACCAAGTCAGTTTTTATGCTAATATATATTTTGAGTAATTACCAAACGTGTACGATGCCTTTAAACAAGTTTTTAGAATTTAACAGTGGATTTATATGAAGTCGTGTTTGAATCAGTGACTTTGGCTACGGCTATGGCCATTGGCAGCAGCGACAACATTCAAGATTAGGACTTTTCAGCAATCTGGCCAGAGCCTCTGCCGAAAATGTTCATTCAGACCTGGCCATAAATGTATTTGTACACAGCCACAATCTTGGGTACACTTTTTGTTACAAAGACACCAAATGAACAACAGATAAATATTGAGTAGCTCTTTGCAGATCTTGTATACAACAAACTTAAGCACTTTGTATTCATCATTGACACAGCGATTGTTATTTGATATAATAACATTGAGATAACTGAAACATCAGTGGTGTTCATAAAATGGACATGAACAAAATGTGTACCCAGGATCATGCATAGATTAACATCATTTGAATACAATTTTATTTTGTTAATCAAAACCTAAGGACTAATGCCCTTGTTTAAAAAAAAAAATTGTTTTTATGTAAGTTCACCCTAAACAAGGCTAAAAGCCACTTTTGGTGAGGTGCTATAAAGAAAAGAATATAAGATGAAAAAATACAACTTGAAGAAAAAAACACCTTACTTGCAAAATGAACACTTCAGTAGCACAAGAGACATATCTTTCAAAGAGTGTCTTATTATCCAAAAGAAAATTATGTAAAAAATTGAGATGTGAATAGCATTTTTGTTTTCCTGCTTGCTTTAAATTACTTCCAGTACTTACCAACTTCTCCACTGCAGTGTTTTCAATGAAACGTGACCCATGACCAGGCTTTCCTTCACATTTTATTTCCAACCCTGGAATAAATTGTTAAAGATATTGTTTAAAATCTTGAGAACACTTGTGTATCAGATAAAAATACACAAACGGTAGTATTTGTTATTTCATTTAGAAAAGACGAGAACAAGAAAAATCCCTGATGCAAAGATAACATCTATTAAATCGTTGCAGTTCCCACTGCTAACACATAGGATTCGAACTGCCTCCAGCCACCGGGCAAGCTCGGTGGTCTAGTGGTAAGACATCTGCTCTAGCAACGCAAAGGTCGTGGGCTCGAATCCCACCCGAGTTATTTGCCTGTGGATTTTTTTTTTACAGAACTCGGGAAAGTACCAAGTATAAAGTGCTTAAAACACTGAACACGTTTGGAAATTGTCAAAGACCAGTATTCTCACTTGGTGTATCCCAACATATGCATAAAATAACAAACCTGTGAAAATTTGGGCTTAATTGGTCATCAAAGTTGCAAGAAAATGATGAAAGAAAAAACACCCTTGTTGTACAAATTTGTGTGCTTTCAGATATAGGAATAAAAACTTTCGCAAGAAGTTGTTATTATTTTAGTGAGAAATTTCTCAAAAACTACGCTACTTCAGAGGGAGTGGTTTCTCACAATGTTTTATACTATCAACAGCTCTCCGTCGCTCGTTGCCAAGTCAGTTTTTATGATAGTATATATTTTGAGTAATTACCAAACGTGTACAGTGCGTTTAATAATCGGTGTAAGGGTAAAAACTAATTATATTCTTTATCCCCGATGCAAAATTGACATCTATTGAAGAAAATTTAAGTAAGAAAACAATCTCTGCAGACCAGGGCCCAATTTCATAGAGCTGCTTAAGCAGAAAATATTGCTTAACAATTTTGTGCGAAGCGGAAATATGCAGGATACCAGTCACAAATTGTACATGTGGCATGGTAGTTTGGCTAGTAACCTTATTCTGGTAAGCATAATTTTGTTTTGCTCAGCTAGTTTTTGTGCTTAAGCAGCTCTATGAAATTGGGCCCAGGGCCAAGTTTCATAGAGCTGCTTAAGCAGAAAATATTGCTTAACAATTTTCTGCTCAGCAGAAATGAGCAGGATACCAGTCACAAATTGTCCACGTGGCATGGTAGTTTAGCTGGTAACCTTAGTCTGGTAAGCATCATTCTGTTGCGCTTAGCTACTTTTTGTGCTTAAGTAACTCTATGCAATCGGGCCCTCTTTGGCAAATTTAGTGATTCATCAGTCATGCTAATTAGTGTAATTACAAAACTGTTACGTGTTAGGTCCCGACACTTGCTAAAGATGTTAACAGCAAATGTCAAGACTTTGTACAAAAATTGATTTTGTCGATTTTTGTGATTTTTTACACATCGTCTTCTTGTTTTTTTTACACATATTTGTAATAAACCTTATACGAATATGAATCCAAAATTTTGAATTTGAAGTTGAATCCACATTTCTTGTTCACTTTGCAAAGGACAGAGACTCTGAAAGATTACCTCACCAAGGTAAACTTCTTGATGGAGCCCTGCACTGTGAATCACAATGAAATCAAACAAACCGCCTTCCACTGTTGGCATTAAATAAATTTCTCTCTCTTTAAAAATATTGAAAAATCGAAATGACTGAAGTATTCTTACACCAAGGTGATCTTTCTCCATAGTACACAGTAAACTTCTCCGTAGGATTGGCCAAACCTGATGAGAAAAAGTAAGATCAGCACCTTGTAAATTACATGGTGCTATGCAAAGGAATAGGTCTCATACTTCAACACGTAACTCCACTAACCTTGTAGGAAAACAACTGAGCGCTTTGAGACACCCATCGGGAGAATAAAGCGCTATATAAGAACTGCGTATTATTATTATTATTATCATTCAATCATTTTTACGAACTTCCAAATCATAGGTTTGTATTCCTTTAACAAGAGCCACAGAAACAGAGCATGGATAATGTTGTCTGTGTCTGCTTCGCACGCCCTCTATGTTCACTCATTTCATTCATTCATGTAGGTTTATTGTGCAACACAAAACTACACGACTGTAGTTAAAAAGACTAATATTTACATAAAAAACAGCAATAATATGTAAAAATAATAAATAAATAAACAATTGCTATCAATAACAATAATATGCAAATACACAACAACAAAAGAGAAGAAATCAAAGAAGATTAAATTTTCTGTACAACCACATAGCACAAAAAACATGTGGGTAATACGTTCAAGAAAGTAAACAAGTAGCTGATGACTACTAAGACAACATTTAAGTAAATCAAAGAAAAGGAATGGGTTGCACAAAATTCACGATTGCGTACCAGCCACACCAATGCATACAACAGTCAGCAAAACGTCAGCTTAAAACATTCAGCATCAATTTCATGTGACATGCCTGTATGGTTATCTAGCCAGATCAACCAATGGGAAAGTTGAATTATTCCTTACAGCTAAAATGGCAGCGTGCATGATTTGCCTTGATATGCACCAAAAACTACATACCAAGCAATCTCTGTCATGACAAAACCCTATCCCTATTGACAAGTTTGAAAGTTGGTACAAGGTGAAGACAGAGTCTAGTAGAGTGTTTCAGGGCCCAATTTCATAGACTAAGCAAAAAATATTGCTTAACAATTGTCTGCTTAAGCAGAAATGAGCAGGATACCAGTCACAAATTGTACTTGTGACATGGTAGTATGGCTGGTAACCTTACTGGTAAGCGTGATTTTGTTATGCTTAGCTACTTTTTGTGCTTAAGCAGCTCTATGAAATTGGGCCCTGAATATGCAAGCTTAATCCATGCACTCGTCAGCGCTGTGTGTGTGATCCCTACATTAATGTTTGAATCACCTAAGGAGTTTATTCAACTTGAATTACCCATTGACTGGCACACATTTTCAATTTTACGCACTACGCACGACGCACTGGAATCGTGGACTCCTAGCCAGATGCTGATAAATCGTTGTGGGAAAAAAGGCATTTATGCGTCGAGGAAATTTGAAAGTGCACAAGCTTCGTAGAAAGGATCTTGGATGATCACATAAAACCTATTGACTCTATTCACCTCACGTCATCACATGATAAAACTGCCACTTTGTGAGTCGGATTCTCTGTGAGTTACTATGCAGGGTAAGATTTAGGAGAAACACGTGCAGTTTTTAGTCGCCACATATCTCAATTTCTTTGTCAGATCATTGTTAATTATTTCATTAAAAAATAATTACGTCTTTTGTTTTTTTCTTCTAAAGGCACTCCACTACAAGCCTTGGCTTATTAGGATTGCGCCTCCACAATACTGTCTTTTTTCGCATTTATGTTATGTACTGTTCAGGATGGAAATAAATGTAATATTGAATTTAATTAAATAGATGCACACTATTTCTTTACATGCAAGTGACGTGAGTGCAAGGGCTCAACAACAGCGCAGAGATACCATGTTTTTGCATGGAGCCTCTCAAATGATGTTAAAGCAAAACTGAGAAACAATGTTTTAACATTGACAAGATTATTACTGACAACATTTTTCTCTTTTTTCTCTTTCTCTCTCTCTCTTTGAGAGTTTACCTCAGGCACTTCATTTTGTATCAGCGATTATCTTCAAGGAAATAGAAGACTTACTGCTTTTAAATGAAAAGATCATTTCCAAATAATGGTGGCATGCTTTTTGCGGCCGAAATAAGGGATTTTTTGGCCAGACTTTTACCTTCATCAAGTCCGAAGCCCATGTTGAGTCCGAGAAACCCTGGGTGTTCCACAAACTTCTGCATCCCAAGAATTCCCCCGATTTCTTCATCTGCACAAATCCCAAATGTACAAAACAATGATTAATTTGTCAAAGTAGAAAAATTGACCCCTTTCGTAGCAAAAAACAATCAAAGTATAGACTTTATGGTGTACAACTGTTTCAGCAATTTCTCTTGGCTGAGATTCACCATCGGGTGTTTTTTTTCTGAAGATGATGTAAAGCTCTACAGCCTTGTTAGATAAATCACCAATTCTAAAAAAAGAATTCTCTGAAATGAGAGTCGACTGATTCCATTAAAACCCTCGTCTGAACCATGAGACTGTTATCAATAGTCTGTTTGTAAACAAATTTTGTTTACTCTGCCAAAATATTGGTTTAAAAATAACAACAGATCCTAGTTCCCTATTGAGACCTAGCCAAATAGCATGAAAAGTGGAATTCTTAGACTGAAAACAAGTCCATCAATGAACACCCCTTTAAGAATTCCCACGGGGGTTGTAAACAAATCTCTTAGCCTTGCGCTAATAGCCACTCATGGCTGAAATCAATCATGTTTTCCACAATGATTGGCCGTTTGAATTTGTTTTATTGAGTCTAAACGCCTTTTATATGATGTTTCAGACCATTTGAAAGGGATTATGTTCACCCCCCTCTCCCCCCCCCCAAAAAAAAGAAAAAGAAATGCTAATTATAAAAGGTCTTAGTGTGTGAGTTTATTCTGATCGTGTCACGGAGTGTATGCTATGCCCCTTTAAACTTTGAATATTCACAATCCAGCATACCTAAAAGTCCAAAAAAGGTCAACAAAATCCCAGTACAAAGTTTTAACAAAGTACTGGACCTCCAATACTGTATTGCGCATTTTTTGTGCGGTGTGGTGTAATGTTGAGTAAAGCGGAGATGCACTCTCCATCCGAAGGGGTTTGTTGTAATAAAAAGTAACATAATTGAGAAAAGATCCTGAAACTGTTTCACTAGCAAGTAGAATCTTAAAAAAGCTTGGAAGATGATATACCTGGCATGAATGTCAAGTGAACTGTTCTCAGTGGTTGGAGACCAGCTGCTTTGAGTCTACGGATAGCCTCAATGTATCTATCAAAAGAAAAAAAACATATGGATGGATAAATCATCAAATAATAATAATAATAATTACACTGATTCCTATGTAGTGTACCTATCCTAGTAGCTAAAAATTGTCAACATTATTATCCATGTTCAACCGGAAACCGCTCCTCAAAACTTTCTCAACTCCCTGGGGAGCAAAGAACCCCAAGGTGCTTAAATTAGCACTAATAATGGTTTAATCCAACACAATACTGTTGCATGCCTTAGGTTCCCATTTATACACCTGGGTGAAGAGAAGCAAGTATAGTTAAGTGCATGCTCAGGGACACAACTGCCGTGACATGGAATCCAACCCTCACTCTGATGATTCAGCAATCAGTATTTGAGCCTGATGCACCAGACGGCTGGCAACGATCTCATCCAAGGAAACGCTGGAAACTCACATGCATCGTATGCACAAAAGGACTCTCCAAAATTGTTCCGGGCATTTATAAATGTGCACCATAATTCAACTTTGAAAGTTTGGCGGGAAAACGAATCATTTGACGTGAAATAGTTAAAATGCTCAAGATTGTACAGTGAGCTTTTAAAACCAAACATAAACAACAAATAAAAAAAAAATTCAAAGGACCGCGTCCGCGTTTCAATTAGGCATGCTTCGGCCAAACTTGCAAAATTTGAATCTTCCAAATAAAATTTCTGTCAGAAACACTGTCAGAGTTGATAAAATAGCATTTGAATTCCCCTCAAACCGCCAATGCTTTTTTTGATAGCCGAAATAAACATAAGTACATGTAAGATCGAACATGAAGGGAAATACCTTTAATTAAAATCTCATAAAATAAATTCCTCAAAGCATTGCCTTGTATTTTAACCTTCCTTAAGAATCTTAACGAGGTATACTTACTGGATACCAACACTCTTCATGTCCTGTAATTAAAACAAAGAAAAAAAACAGCAGTGAGTTTTAAACATATGAAGTATTGAGTACTTTAACAATTTCATGGATTACAAAATAAAATTCACATTAAAATTACCATCAGATGCAAATGCACCTTAATTAAAGACCAGCTTGAACGAAAATGGCAACCAAGTGATCTATGCAGAAATTCATTTAAAATGAGTTAAATCAATAAGGAAATTGGGTTCACATAAGAGTAAACAGATTTTAATTGTAAAAAAACCAAATCATTTTGAATACCCTCCTCCGGTCTTTTTCAGAAAGATTTGCGAAAAGCCCTGTTATGTCATCACTCATGTTACGGCATTTGTGGGAGCTCCGTTTTGTATAGCAGCCTTGATGCAACATGGAGGCTTAACAAAGCAACATCCCACAAATTACGTTAAAGTATTGTCATTTTGATGCACGCCGTAATATACATGTACATATATATACATGTACATATATTTTTTAGTAATTTTGTAAACCAAATTCTATTAGTCTGTGACTTTTTATTTGGTGATGTATTTTTTAAATAAACCAATTTTGAATTGAATTGAAAAAAAGGCCGAAGTGTAGCTAGTTTTTTAAAAACCGTGAGGTTAGGGCCTTATTTTCATCAATAATTACAAAAATGTTTAAATACATTTAGCCTAAATGATAAACAAACGCAATATTATAAACAAGTTTACATGGCATTCGAATTAACATACTAAGTAGCTGTTCAATCAGTAGCATTTAGGGCAGAATTGATAACTTTAAAATAAGCCATTTAATGACTACGACAAACCATGGACAGATGTTGAAAGATTAATTTTGATGGTGGTCATAAAAGTTTTCAATTATTTGTTCTGCACATAAAACCTTGTGTGTTTGTCTAAACTGTCTGATCAGGGCTGGGTACTGTGGGAGCTACTTTAAAAGCACAAAAAGTAGCTAAGCACAACAAAATTCCTTTACAGAAAAAGGTTGCCAGCCAAAATAACATGCCAGATTTAACATCCTTGACTGGTTTCCTGCTTATTTTTGCTTAGCAGAAGGCCAGATTTCCATAGTTTTAACCAGAGGGGTGTCTAGGTTTAAATTTTAACCATGTTTTCAATTTGGGCACCAGATCCTTTATTCTTCATGCAACTGTAAAATAAATAAAACGAGCACCTTAGACGACCTCTTTTTAATTTATTCTGAATCTGGATGCCCAATTTAAAGACCCTGGCTAGTTAATTGCCAACGAGAAAAATTAAAAGTACCTGTGTTCCTCGTGCATAGATGTCTCCATTCTCGTACTTCTTGGCTTCAAACGCATCACACTTCCAGTGCTCCTAGTGACAAGAGTTTAAAGATTAAACTCTACAAAAATATCCGTTATGAGGTGATTGCGTAAAAAAGAAGGATACTTATCAGAAAAGGAATTTGTGATCCATGACAACTAATACCAGGGTCGAGAGTCACTGCTTGCTAACAGAAAGATCTGAAAGTAGGATCTAAAAATATTTTGGGCATGCTGAAATGATGGCACATCCACATTTTAGTAACCCCTGGAGTTATAGATTTCAAGGAGCTTTTGGAAACAGTATCCTCAGCACTAGAGAAGTAGATCAAAAAGCATGATTTATTTACATGTATATTTGAAGAAAATAAAAGTTTCTTTTGTCACATCGCAAACATCAACAAGTCTGAATTCAGATAAAAGTTTTGGGTTGAACAAGGAAAAATTTACTAGATTGAGGCTTGAACATGTGACCTCCGGATTAAAATGCTGGCACTCTTTCAACTGAGCTATCAAGCCCTAATGTTGGCGGTCTCCCTATTTTGTCAATATCTTTGAAGCCATTCACTCTGTAACTCCCATGTAGCCAGGGATCACACCCAAGTTTACAATACAACCTGGGAAGCGGCAGCAGAGGGATTACCTTAAGGGGATGTGACTTTTTCAAATAGTATTAACCACAAGGGAAACTGACTGGGTAAATTTTAAATAATTTTGGATAGAACCAAAACAAAGAGAAGTTGACTAAAGTGGGACTTGAACCTGCGACCTCCAGATTAATGTGTTGGCGCTCTAGCTCAGTTAGTAGAGCAACGGCAGGTCGCAGGTTCAAGTCCCACTCTAGTCAACTTCTCAAGCATGCATTATCTATCCCTACCCCTCCCCTGAATATTGGTGTCCCGGTTTTAGGCGTTTTAAAAGTTCAGAAATCAGGACAGTCCCTTGAAAAACAGGACAGTTGGCTGTATACCACAATTTACATCAGAAATACTCATCGTAAATAAATTGTATTAACAGGGCCCCATTTCATAGAGCTGTTTACGCAGAAAATAATGCTCAACAGTTTTCTGCTAAGCACAAATGAGCAGGATACCAGTCATAGATGGTGCATGAGACACGATATTTTGTCTGGTAACCTTATTCTGGCAAGCATATTTTTATTCTGGTAAGTAGCTCTATGAAATTGGTCCCGGATCACTCACTGGATATACTGGAACGACGTCAGTGTGAGAGTTGAGAACGACACTTTTTAGCGCAGGATCTTTTCCTTCCCATGTCATGATAAACACATCCCTTCCTGGGTGAACCTGGTGGATCAAAACAAACACCCCAAACAATTTTAAAATCTTAGAAAGTGCACTGAAAGCAATAAGATTCATTAAAGGGGCACATTGCCTTCAAATCTCTCAAAACTTTACTTTACTTTTCAAGAGATGTTCATGCACTAAAACACCGTGTAGTGTTATTAGTGAGTAGTGATTAAGAAAACATCCGTTTAGGCCTACCTTTTGAAATACAACCAGCAGAACATTTAAGGTCGGCCATTTTATGGTGTCAAAAATTTGGTCTACAAAATAGCGGACCATGTTCCGTCATGAAATTACACAAAAACCACACAATTTCAAGGGATAATTGTGCTAATCATAATTTATACTTCTAAGATATTGATTGTATTCATGGAGAAGTCGAACAAATCACAGGCCTTACTCTAGACTCACCTCCACAATCTGATGAGGAAGTTTGAGCTCATCAGCCATCCGCCTCAGAAACAACAACGCACCATCTGTAAAAAAAATGTGTTAATGTCTGTTACTAAAATAAATTTTATTTGGACTAGGAGTAAGTGTCAGTGTATCCTCTGCTGAATTGCTTTTCACTCAGTCCATAGCAATGTTTGCACCTGATGCTCAACAGCTCAGTCAGCTCCTATTGCATACCCCTACCCCTGGTCAAACTCGAACATGACCATTCTTATGATGCAGAAACCAATGTCCCTCGTCATACATCCTTCATCCTTTGGGGTGTCAAAGGTCAACAGTGTTTATCGTCCGTCTCACTGGTATCAGTGCAGCCAGCATGGAATCGCTATTGCATGTGTTGATTACCAATCATCTTGTGCACATATGCGTGGTATAGCTGTAGCTAAACCATGGTCTTTGGTCTGTGTGCATGGGGTGTTCATTCACACAGCATGCACAGACGATGTGATGAACTTTCACAACGTTGTGTTTTTTGTACATTAAAACTTCTTGCAGGCCTGGACTTTCATCTTTGAGAGGGCAAGGCCATTTTCATTTTGCAAAGGGGGGCACTTCCATTGGAAAATCTTAATGTCTATGCGAAACTTTTGAAGGGGCACCAAGGCCAAGAACAAAGGCTATGGCCTCCGTGGCCTCGGTGTAATTCCAGGCCTGTTGGTGTCAGCAGTTGTCATCAGGGCTTGTCAAGTAGTGGGCTTTTAGTGCAACCCAACACAGGCAACAATCATGGCGAACTGATTTTGAAGCAATGTGGTACACAACTTACCTGGCATAGTTACGCGTAAACTACAGCATAGCGTCCATCTTGGCAGCTTGATTCATTTTTTAACTGTAGGCCTACTCAGTTTCCAAAGATGCATTGTGGTATATTTTTTCCAGATGACGCTTATCCAGAGCTGTGTATTGCCCCTGTTTACACTTGCATGCCATGTGACTATGAGTGTGTGTTGGTCATTTGTTCAAACCTTTCTTGAAAAATTAGGCTACTCTGCACTGATAATAATTTTTAGGGTCGAAACTTGAGGCTGACTTTTTCTATAATTATTATAGTTTTTCTAACAATATATCCCAAGTTGCAACAATTAAACCCTCCATACTCCTGCAAACCATCGTGAGGAAGGAGGGTTACTCCATTTTCCCCTTTAATTGTTTTGACATCTGTGGACTGCGGTCATACTTGTACACCATAGGACTTGCAAGGACTTGTACACCATAGAGCAAGGACTTGCTCTTATCTAACTACCTGATCGCAAATGTTAAAAAATTGTTTTAAAGGCACTGGACACTATTGGTAATTACTCAAAATAATTGTTAGCATAAAAACTTACTTGGTAACGATCAATGGAGAGCTGATGATAGTATAAAACATTGTGAGAAACGGCTCCCTCTGAAGTAACGTCGTTTTTGAGAAAAAGTAATTTCTCAGTAAAATATTTGAATTCATTTCGAGACCTCACGCATGAGGTCTCGAAATCACATCTGAAAGCACACAACTTCGTGTGACCAGGGTGTTTTTTCTTCCATTATTATCTCGCAACTTCGATGACCAATTGAGTTCAAATTTTCACAGGTTTGTTATTTTGTGCATATGTTGAGATACACCAACCAAGTGAGAAGACTGGTCTTTGACAATTACCAAAGGTGTCCAGTGTCTTTAACGGAGTACAGCACCGGTACAGTGCCCCGGTTACACTAGATCTATCTAGTCTTGATTCTTTGTTTTTAATTTAGTATTTCTATTATTAAAGTATGTTATGATAGCTGCTTAAATCTGATACGACAAGTGTGTCCCGGCTGCTAAGACACACTAAGACCCAGAACACAGGGGCGCTGTACTCTTCTAAACAAAATGTTGGCATCCGCTGTCTATATGTCAAAAACACATTGATTGCAACTAGAAGTATCAATTTCTAGTCCGAGTATACTGACTCCAGTCCTAGAAGTAGAACTATGACTATGGAGGTTCGCTCCGCTATCGTCTCCAGACTCCACGATCGTGGAGACGATAGCGGAACGAACCTCTAGGATCAGGAGTAGAGTTACTGGACCCAACAACAACGCCCGTTTTTAACATTAGGATAGCCCTATGTATGTGCCAATACTCTGGACTATGGGGCTATTTTAATTAGGACGAATCATGGAGCTATAAAAAGGATCAACTTGGGACAACGTCACCGTGTTGTTGGGTCCAGCATCATGTCCAGTGTAAAACTCAGAATCATATTCATAGTCCGTCAATTTCTTAATTGAATTTACCATAATCAGGATTTGGGTGGACTGTCCTGATCTTGAGGTACGTCCTGAAGTTGGTAACAGCTTGATCCTCTGTCTTGGCCTTTTTGGCATTGCCATTTTGTGTTCCTGGGGGTGGAGACATTTTGCGAGATGTTGTAGGAAATATACGAGTTTGTGGGCGTACGAGTTGGTTGGCGTACGGGTTGACTAATTGGCGTACGGGTTGGCAGGCGTACGAGTTTGCGTGCGTACGAGTTGACCTGTTTCCTAAACAAGTCGTGAATTCACACTCGTCTCGACACTAACTAACTGAAATCAGGTCAGGTGATGTACTTGTCACGTGCTCGTGGTTTTATTTTCCTGAATTAGCGCCCTCTTCTGGACTAACCTTCGACCACGGTCTCCGCTTGGCGCCTGATGAGACGGGGAGGGGGGGGGGGGGGTACACGATCGAACAGGGGATGATCCCCACCTCTAGTTTTCAATTCAGTTCAATTCGTGAAACAGAAAGACAAGTACATAAATACAGACAAGGTATTTAAATAAAGAAAATCAACAACTATTTGAAAAGGAAAGAAGAGCATGGACCAATTGGGTGCATTTTCAATTTCAGAAGCCAAAAGAAATGATGCTGACGGACAATATAGGGCCTAGGCCTACAAACATTATGCCTATACATGTATACAATAAATTTAAAAAACGAAACAACAAATTTCAAAAGTGGAAAAAGCAACTTAACTTGGAGATGGACTTGATACAAACTAAAGTTTAAAACAAAAAGAAGACGCAAAAAGAAAAAAAAGAAACTAAACAATTAGGACAAAGAAACTAAAATCAACAGTGAGCAAAAAGGACTCGTATAGGACGACGACGACATAGGCCTAATAATTATATAACACTTGGGTACCAAGTAGGAATAACGTTAACGTTTATAGATGTCAATACTTTCAAGTACAGAATAAGAGTCCTATGATAGGGCTAGTCAACGAAACACTGTTGCTGTTTCTACAAAAATGACTTTAGGCCTACCGTAGGCCCCTACATGAGTGTGAATGGTTCACTTACCCAGTCCTGCATAATCGTATACGTTTCTTCTTTGGGAATTACTGCATAGGCCTGTAGGCCTACCCAATCTACAAATCAACTTTTAATCGCAAACTGAGCTTCCTCTTTGGTCGTAGATTTAAAGCTGAAAACCTAAATGATATCGACTCATCTACAAAAAGACTTAGTGGCGAATAATAAGAATTTAAGTTATCCAGCATAAATCTATCTGCATTTAAATGACAAGAGTTATAAATCTAGCTTTTAGATAATAATAATAATAAATAATTTCCCTCATGTCATCATGGTATCGATCCATGATCGCCAAATACACCAATAATAGCTCTCAGCTATGGATGACTCGATGTCGATGCGTTTGGCGTCAGTTATTCGTGATGTTGATCCCTCGATAGAGTTGTCTTCGTCTGTCATTCGTACGTCATTATTGCATGCTAAATTAATTATAATTATCGTTTCTTGTCGTAAGATGCGTGGCGATACCACCCATTCATGACTTGTTCCAAGTACAGATTTCTCGGTCGCATTCCGGATACTGAGATCTCTCGACTTTTATCCAACCAGTTTATTGCTCCATGATCCAACCATGCCACACAGATGCATTCAGCAGTTGTCGCCTCCTCAGTATAATAAATAATAATAATAATTTATTTTTGATATAGCGTCTTACATAAAAAAAATCTCAAAACGCTGAACAGTATTTTACATTATAAACATAAAGCTAAAAAGAGTAAGCAAAATACAGCAAAATTACATTGTACAATAAGAACAACAAAAACAAAGACATACACCTATTTGAGACAATCAACAATATTACACCACAGAAAAGGCAATGAAAAATACGCACAAATTCAAAGATAATGTCTTTTAAAAAGAAATGTTTTGAGATGAGTTTTAACAATATCAAAATTGGTAATAATCCTCAAATGAATGGGTAAATTATTCCAAAGAGTAGGAGCATAATAATAGAAAAAGCCCGATCCCCATAAGATTTGCTAGGCTTTGGGCCAACTAAGGAATAATTAAGTTTGACACCAACACAACTTCTAGTACGAATATGAGAAACGTAAATTGAAATTAATTCTGAGAGATAGCGAGGGGCCGATTTACCGTGATTAATAAGTTTAAAAATAACACAGACGATTTTATACTCAACACGAACTTTGACTGGAAGCCAGTGTAAATCAAAAAGAACTGGCAGGTGTCATATCTGAACGGCGATCAAACCAGTACGTCTTCAACGTTCTAAAAGAGGTACTCTTGGAAACCAGTGCTTCTCTCGTGTGCACCGAAGAGTTCATCTTTTCCATAAATCAATGCTTACCCACCTTAATTATATTTTTATGTAGTGGATATATAGACTATAAATTAAAAGATTTTGAAGGATTTTGAAGGAATATAAAATCAAAAAAGAGGTAGGCCTGTTCTTCTCTCCTGTACACCGAATTAATTGATTTCTTATCATTTACCAATTATAGCAAGTTAATTAATTCCAGGATTTAAAGGATTTTGAAGTGAATAAACCTACACTTGTTAATCTCTTTCACAAATCATCTCTTTTAAATCACGTTGACTGTCTTGGCTGGCCAGAGATTTAAAACAATTTCCCAAAAAATTGACATCTGTGATGGAGTGGCAGTCGATTTAAGGGGCTAAACAAAACACACCTTTTTTGTAAGCATTTCTCAGATCTCAGAGTGAGATATAACTCTAACATATGATACCCAGCACCTGGGGAAGAAAGAAAAATCACCTTTAGTATAAGTGTGGAACCTATATGCAAAAGATTGAAAGGGTGACCAAGTCTTCCATTAAAAAAAATTTAAAAGCAATACTCTGTTAAATAATCAGCAAAATTAACTCTTTTTTTATTCTGTGGACTTTATATGAGAAAAATTGAATTTTAGCTGTTGCAAACTGCGTACTTCTCTCATGCACACCGAAATGGCGAATAAACAAGAATGTAGGTTATCTAACATAACTTCATCTAATTTATAAGTTATCTGTATTAAAATTACAAATTAAAATCTACGTTTTAGATTATTTCCCTATATAAGTCATCATGGTATCGACCTCGATCGCCAAATACACCAATAACTGCTCTGAGCTATGACTGTAAAGCTATTGGCGTCAGAGGGTCGTGATGTTGATCTCGATCTAAACCATGAAATGTTGTCTTCGTCTGTCTTTCCCTACGTCATTATTACATACTAAATTATATCGTTTTGTCGTAAGATGCGTGGCGATACCACCCATTCATGACTTGTTCCTAGTTCAGATTTCTCGGTCGCATTCCGGATACTGATCTCTCGACTTGCACCAACCATCGACACAGATGCATGCAAAAGTCGTCGTCTCGTCAGTATGCCTTCTAAAGTTCAAAAAAGAGATGCTCTTGGAAACCAGTGCTTCTCTCGTGTGCACCGAAGAGATATTTCTTTCATAAATCAATGCTTACCCAGCTTAATTATATTTTCATGTAGTGGATATAGAGACTATAAATTAAAAGATTTTGAAGGATTTTGAAGCAATATAAAATCTAAAAAGAGGTATTCTTGTAAAAAGTGCTTCTCTCATGTACACCGAAATGGCGAATAAATAAGAGTTTAGGTTATCTAACATAACTTAATCTAATTTAAGTTATCTGTATTAAAATAAAAAATTAAATCTACGTTGAAGCTTATTTTCCTGTATGTGATCATGGTACCGAATTCGATCGCCCAAATACACCAATAACTGCTCTGAGCTATGACTGTATCTGTCAAAGCTATTTGCGTCAGAGGGTCGTGATGTTGATCTTGTTCTAAACCATGATAACTTGTCTACGTCTGGCTTCCCCTACGTCATAATAAATTGCATACTAAATTATATCGTTTTGTCGTAAGATGCGTGGCGATACCACCCATTCATGATCAGTTCCAAGTTCAAATTTCTCAGCCGCATTCCGGATACTGAGATCTCTCGACTTTTACCCAACAAAGGACACAGATGCATGCAACAGTCGTCGTCTCGTCAGTATGTCCTCTAAAGTTCTAAAGTTCAAAAAAGAGATGCTCTTGAAAACCAGTGCTTCTCTCGTGTGCACCGAAGAGTTCATCTCTTTCATTAATCAATGCTTATGCTTATTTATATTTTCATGTAGTGGATAGAGACTATAAATTAAAAGATTTGAAGGATTTTGAAGCAATATAAAATCTAAAAAGGGGTACCTGTAAAAAGTGCTTCTCTCATGTACACCGAAATGGCGAATAAATAAGAATTTAGGTTATCTAACGTAACTTCATCTAATTTATAAGTTATCTGTATTAAAATGAAAAATTAAAATCTACGTGTTAGCTTTTTTTCCCTATAAGTCATCATGGTATCGACCTCGATCGCCAAATACACCAATAACTGCTCTGAGCTATGACTGTATCTGTCAAAGCTATTGGCGTCAGAGGGTCGTGATGTTGATCTTGATCTAAACCCATGATAAGTTGTCTTCGTCTGTCATTCCATACGTCATTAGTGCCTACTAATATCGTTTTGTCGTAAGATGCGTGGTGATACCACTCATTCATGCAACAGTCGTCGTCTCGTCAAAGTCCTCTAAAGTTCTAAAAGAGGTACTCTTGGAAACCAGTGCATC
Source organism: Plazaster borealis (assembly GCA_021014325.1). Classification (NCBI taxonomy): domain Eukaryota; kingdom Metazoa; phylum Echinodermata; class Asteroidea; order Forcipulatida; family Labidiasteridae; genus Plazaster; species Plazaster borealis. The sequence continues at coordinate 26,002,371 of CM037474.1, forward strand.
TCTTGTGTGCACCAACGAGTTCATCTCTTTCATAAATCACTGTTTACCCAGCTTAATTTTATTTTCATAGTTGCTATAGGTAAGGACTATCTCTATGATTTTGAAAGGAACCTGGGGTGATAACAAAGCCTTCATTAAGTTGCTCATGTTGGAAACCATGTAGTTCATACACTTTGTAAGAGTTCATGTTTTTCATTGTATACACTAAATTAATTTAGAACTACAACTGCATTTCCCGCACATACTTGTGTATGTTGTGTTGTAATTTTAGCCTTCGAAGAAGAATCTGCTAGGATCTAAACATCAGGCCATTAACTAATTAACTTTTTTTGCATTTATACCATTGGTCCCTTTGGTTGGTAAGCAGTTTGCAAAAGGAAGGCCTAATTCTATTTTTCCATATCTAAACGTGACACTACTGTGAGATTCTCTAATTCTGTTTTCTTAATTATGTTAAAAATTAGGCCTGTACACATTTTTCAAAATGTATAATAGCAACTACAGTTTGTCAATATTTTTAAAACTATACTATAGGCCTGGTGAGTTTACATTGAAATACTATGATGTTACAAAATATGCATATAGTTTAGGCCAAGGTCTTTTCAGAATAATGATTTTTTTATGAATACAGATCATTATACACGATTTTTGGTCCCTCTTTGAGAACTTACATAAACAAATTTAAATTCATAAACATTATGATCTTAGTTTAGACCATTTAAAAAAATGCCGCCTAGAAATCTTGGCTGGTTTTCAAGTTTGTTTCAGTTTGTTTCACATTGCACCTGTCCACATACCAGTGGACCATTGTTCATTTCATGATTTTCACCAAGTCGATCGTGTGGACGCGTGCGCATTATTAGACGACACTCGGACAAACCAGAGTACACCAGAACGAACGTATCTACACACTAAACAACAACGATAAGTACATGTTACTGGCATCTAGGATAATCTTCAAAGATGTAAACACTTCACCTTAAACCCTTGGAAATATCTACTCTAAATCCTTTAATTTAAACTACTATCGTCCAATTCCGTCAGTGAGATGAGTAATTCCGTCTGCAGTGAGGTGAGTTAGTAATTATTATCAGTACCGTGGCTATCATGGCCATTATGACATAGTGTCTGAAAGTCGACTCGAAGAGGCAGGATACGCCGACCTGGAGGGAATGTCTGAACACTTGGGCAAACCAAGAAACCCGTTTCCTGGAATTTGGTATAGTAAGACCATAGAGTAAGGACAGAGAAGACTGTAATTGGATTGTCCTTGTATTGCATCTGATAAGCTGTTGTTATGAAAGCTCATTTATATAGACTGTTTAGTTAGTCTTCAAGTGCTACCATCATCTTCTTTGCTGAAATACGTGTGGATACTGACAAACTTTGAGTTTACATGTAATGGCGTACCGTATTTAACTTTCCCTTTTTCTTTTCTCACGCTGTGCTAGTCATGCTTGTATAGGCCTAATGGACAACATGTATTTTTCGACTTATTTCTTTTTATAAAATGTGCTGTTATTAATTTATAGTGGAAAGCAAAGTGTAATTTTTTAAAATAGTTGTTTGCTTATAGGCCGACGTGACTCAAATGAAAATGGTTTGCTCATGTTCTAACCATAACGAATTCAACAACACGACACGACACAAAACCTGTTGAAAAAGACAAACTTACATTGACAAACATTAAATATAAATTAATGTTAGTTCTTACCACCCATAGGATAATTATTGGTCCAACTGTTCGTGAAAAGACTGTGGCGGCTAACTGGACGAAAACGAACAAGGTGTAAAATGTAAATAACTTACCGGTAACAAAAGTTTTAAGAGCAGTTTTTCTATCCTTTTCAAAAAGTGTAGAAAATGGCGGCAAGACAGCACGAATGCACTACAAAAGTGCAGGACATGCTTAGGGTGATGCAGGACATGCTTTGGGTGATGCGGTTTACAAATACTTGTTTAACGTATTGCTCCGCGCTTCAAATTATCTCATTTTTTTGTCTGTTGGAGCGACGATATTCAAACAAAATGCTGGATAACAAGTTTTTAATTTAAGTTCTACCAAAAAATCGAAACTTCAATTATCTAACAAAAGTTTGAAATAAATACAAAGATACTTTGCGGACTATTTTGTTTTACTACGCAGTGTACATTTTTAGCGACAGTTATGGGGACAGTGCGAAGAAAAAGAATGTGTTGTCACGTCATTGGTCAAGCGTTGGCAATTATTTTGATTGGGTAATCGTCCCCTCATCTGCATACTGACATAATAAATGCCCTTATATGGTCACTGCGATTCGCAGGAACAGGCTTCCCAAAATAGAAAGTATCACGCATGTCATGTTGACAAACGAAATTCCCGCTACCTTTCCAGTATGTTGATTTGAAGATGCATAGGCCTACACACGGAATAATAGTAGGGTAATGTTCAAGATAATGTGCACATGTTGTTGTACCGGTAGGCCCTACCCCTCGTCGAATCAGTGGACTCATAGCCGTCAGATGAAGCGCGAAATGAACTTGAATTAAGGAATCCTTTATAAATACAGCTCAAAATACAGTTAGCAAAGAAAGAAATCTGACGGTTTACCGACTGCAGATATACGTTGAGTTTCCAGCGCCGAAACTAGGGTAAAATCATCATGTTATGGGGGAGGCACAAGGGGTACCATTTTTCTGGGGGGGGGGGGGGACTTCTGACCAGTTAAAACTGTAGTTTCTGTTTGCATTATTTCCTAAGCCAGCCCCCATTCTGCGCTCATATTATGTCATTTGCTATTTTTTTGTAATCTGCCGTGGAGGTAAAAACAACAAAATTATTGTCTGCGTGTAACTAGCAAACTAGTTTTAAAAACACTGAACAATAGAGCCTAATACATAAAAGATCATTAACTGTAACTTTTTATTCAGGTAATTTTAAATCTCAAAAGTCCAGATTTAAAATGGGGGGGGGGGCGGGCGGTGGCGGATCGTGCCCGTCCCCCCCACCTTAGTTATACGCACTGCGTGAGTTTCAAAACTACGGAAGCGTTCAAGGGACACTGAGATAGAAAAACAAAGTCTTTCTTATAATAACGACTTTCACTTGTGCTAATTATAATTAGCACAAGTCGTAATTGTGACTTATATCTTATAATCATGACTTCATGAATTTATGCCATCTATATCATACAAGACAGGTTGCAAACCCGCAATTTGCCTCCTCTGTCTCTGATCGATCCTCATACTTTCATCTACAATCCTCGTCTCTGGAACTACTTGCCAGACAAGTGGAGGATTGCCAACGACCAGCACTAGCTTCAGCACCTGGCTGGTTTGCCAATGGCTTTATACAGTTATTCCCATTAAGAGGGGGGGGGGGGGGCGTACTTCGAGGGACTCGGGGAAGGGGAATTTCTTGGGGTGGATAGTAGGGCTTCGGGGGGGGGTATACCTAGAGTTGGAGGGACTCGTGTGTAGAAGAATTTTTTGGGGTGGGAGGGCTTCGAAATGGGGAATACTTGGAGAATAGGCCACTTGGATTTCTATGGAGTGGATGGGAGGGCAGGGCTTCACGAGCCTCTAACTTCGCGAAGTTAACAAATCCAGTCTGGTCGTGTACGGCTCCACGTAAAGCTCTTTTTGAAATAAATGCTTTCTGCTTGGCCTCCGGCTTCAGTTGCGTGCCAAAACACAGGTTTACAAAAAACAGTGAAAGTAACTGCGCCTAAGCCCCTAATAAGCCGCCGCTCCAAGCCGTGGTTTCGAAAAGGACCCAAACAAGCAAGGACTATAGAGGGCGCTCATTAGATGACGAGTACGTTTGTTTTTGTCGTAGATGATGTGGCTTCGTGAAGACGGTGTATCAATCATTATCAATCAATGACAAGACGTGAGTACTACTTTTTAAATCTTTTGAGTTATCACGAAAATATGGAACTGTGCGGCGTATGCCGAGGTTTGGTATATTTTGTGAACTTCTGACCCGATGAGACCTTTGCACTTGCATTTGCCAGTGCAAATGCAAACAAGCCACTGCAGTGAGTGCATGCAATCCGCAACAACTGAGTCAAAGTTCTGCAGATAGAGTGAGGGTGGCAGAACTTTGAGTCGAGTTATTGCACATTGCACTGCAGTGGTTAATTTGAATGAAAATATTATGTAGGTATGTTCTGTTGTGTAACTAAAATTACTCTAGTCTCAGTGACTCGCTCCATGCTCGGTCTATGCCACCCAACAAGACGGGAGTCTTGTGTTGATGACATTGGGGGGGGGGGGGCGTCTGGGACTCAGTAGACATGGCAGATGCAGATGCAGATGCAGATGTAGCCCCATTAATACTCTGGACTTCCTCCGATCCTTGGCCCTCAACCATGTACCTCCAGGAGGTGACATTTGTTTTCGAAAAGAAACTCACGTTTTTATGCCAAGATTTTTTCCCCAGTTGTCACTTATTGTAGCTCATTAGTGGACAGCACATTAAGTCGAACATGTGCACGCTCATTTTGGTGTAATTTTGGTTAAATTACATGGGCGTAGGGCCAAGGATCGGAGGAAGTCCAGAGTATTTGGCACTGTGGGGCTAATGCAGATGCAGTATACAGTCTCAGCCATATCAGATATATTTAATTCAGTCAACTCTTACATACTAATAATTATAAGTAAGAGTTGACTGTAAAATCTGATATAATGAGGTGAGACTAAATCATCTGAATCCTGCATCTGTTGAGTACTGTGCAAACTCCTTTAAAGATAAGAGAATATCCCCGCGCACAGGAGCTAGTGTGTCCATGAGTCGACTTTGCACTCGGGTTGTTCACATGATTTATTGCATTGTTATTTCAATTATTTACAAATAAATATTTTCCTATGACCTACCTATCCTATCAAAATTGTGGAAGTTTTTGCTTGTTGGGTCAGCTTGGAGAAAGGGTAGGGAATGGGTTGGGTTGAGGCTTGTGAAGAAAGTTTATCATATTAATGTGCTCAAACTATTTATTGAATGTTTTGCAGACACATATTTGTGATAATCGTAACCCTTGATCCACCCAACACTTGTGACATAGCTTTTAAAATTTTGCCTTGTTCGTATTTATTCTTAGATTTTGATAAGCATGTAGTAAACTATTTTTAGTTTAAGAATGGCCACAGTCATGTCCTTGATATTTATTTACATAGTGTTAGAATTATCTCTTTTTATCTACAGTACAAGTTGTGTTTATTTTGATCTGCAGGGTACCAGTGCTACAGCAACTGAATGGCAAACTCAACGATAATCTCCCCCAAGGTTGTAATTATTGTGCTATTACTCCTCGGATTAGTCATCTACTACAAGTACAGCTCCAGTGAAGTTGATACGCCTGTGTTGGACGAAGAGCTGCTTATTAAAAAGTTGCAAAAAGGTGAGCCTATCGATTCAACGGTATTTTGTTCCTTTTCACAAAGCTCATGTCACCTCCATAAGTATAATAAAAACAGAGTATGCTAGGATAACAGTAGGAACAAGTCAAATAAAATAAATGGACGCAATCCATTGATGTCTTGTATGGCATCCCTCAACTCAAGCAAATGGAACTGTGGCTTGCCTCCATTTCACTAATTTGTCTTGTTCCTCCTGTAATATCAGATATGATTTTTTAAAGTATTAAACGTTGATTTAAAGGGAAGGTCCTAGGTATAAGTTTGGTAATCACAATTATAATTAATGGCAATAAAAACTTACTTCGTTAGATGTACATTAGCTTTCGATAGTATAAAGCATTTTAAGAAACATTTCACTTCAAAGTAATGTGGTAATGGAAAAAGACATCAGTATCCCCCAAAATTTGAATCTGAGAAACGTTACTGTCAGATACGTTTCTCAGATTGTGTATTACGTATTATTCTTCCTGTATGGACATATTCGCTCCGGATTTTCAGCGATATCTCTAAAACGTGAGTACCTTTTGAAATGAAACCCTCACAGGTTAGTTTTATTGTTTTATAAATCTCAGGTTAGTTTTTTTGTTTTATAAATCTACATTTATATAGGATTAAAACAATCGAACGGTTCCAAAAACCAAAGGTATACTTTCCCTTTAATGTATCCCCCCTGAAAAAGATTTTGTTCCGTCTATACTCTAAAGACATGACAAGTTTCAAGTCAGGTACGACCTTTACTTTTTGTGAAAATTTTGGGGAGAAGGTTCAGGCGGGGGGGAGGAAGAAGATGAGGGGGGGAAAACAGAGCAAAAACCCAGAACAATAATAATAGGTTTTCAGCTGTTAGCGGAACACCTAAATAGTGAAATGGAGGTAAGCCCTGGTAAGCATTCGCTTGAGTTGGGGATGCCATACAAGACAAGACAGACCTGGACGGACGATTAGATAAGTTCTTCTACAGAGATTAAGAAAAAGGCATGGTAGTATGTAATGGAACAGGGCTTGAATTTAGGGAAGAAATCCACAAGACCACAGGGCACATGGCTTGTTATAGTTCAGTGTCTTGCTCAAGGACACAAGTGTCATGACCGGGATTCGAACCCACACCCTGATGACTCAGCAACCAGAACTTGAGTCCGATGCACTATACCGCTCGGCCACAACACGCCACGATGACCTATGCCCAGCTGAACACTGTGTTTTTGCATAGGAAAGGGGTGCGCAAGTCACGTGATCACGCGCACACTGACATAAGTGGCTCTTTGTGACCTTCATTTACGCTCTTCTGGTGCAATGTATTGCATGCATCTTTGGGGGCTTGTGGCTCGTAAAAAATTCAATTATTGCGATATAGGCCCCTACCCGTAATAATCAATAATTTGTCAGGTTAAGATACATGTATGTGGCTCTTCGGGAAAACGTTGACAATTTTTATTCATCGGAACCTCCCCCCAAATATTGTCTTTGCCTCTCCCCCCCACCCAAATGAAAATGTATAGTTCGCCACTACAACAGTCCATGTTTGTTCCTTCCATTTGTTATTTCTTTTGACATCATTCTGTATACAGCATCACTTGGAGTACTTGGAATGTCCAACTGGGATGAACTCAAGAAGGTTGCTGTCGCAAGCAAGGTGCTGCGAGTAACCGAGGGCAAGGTTGAAATAGGCGGTAAAGGCTCAGTGTTCAGACGAGAGGTACGATTCAAATCATTTAACTTCCATTTTCTGTCTTTCCTTTAAACATGTAGGATGATTTAATTAATTAGTTTTTACCCTTACATCGATGTGTATTTTAGCACTGTATACTCAGCACTTGTAACATCTATTGAATCGTTGCGGTACCTGCTGCTTAACACATAGGATTCGAACTGCCTCTAGCCACCGGGCTAGCTCAGGGGTCTAGTGGTAAGACATCTGCTCTAGCAATGCAAAGGTCGTGGGTTCGAATTCCACCCAAATGATTTGCCTGTAGGATTTTTTTACAGAACTCGGGAAAGTGCTGAGTATACAGTGCTTAATACACATTGGTGCAAAGGGTAAAAACACATAATATTCTTTATCCCCGATGCAAAATTAACATCTATTAAATGTAGGATGATGTCTTCAAACTGTTTCAGTACAATTGTCTCAAGAAGCCGCTGCATGCTTGGAATTTCACAGTAGTCACAGGGGCCCTGGTCTAAGATGAGTAATGTGAAGAATCAACTGGTCATACTTTACCTATTAAGTAGATCGCTGGCCTGAATTCAGTCCTTTTAGCTCTAGGCCAGTAAGCTAAGCTCATGCCGAAACAAGTCAAGTGTGTTTTTGTTTTTCTCAGAAAATATTTGGCCTGTGCTAAGCATTGCTTTTTTTGCCAAGTTGAACTAAAATAGTTGTAAAAGGAGGACTAAAATTTCGCAAGAGCTCCATTTGTAGGGCAGTATTTTGTAGGGCAGTATTTTTATTTAAGTTCTGTACTGCTGTGTAACATGGCAGGCTTTGCTGTGCTACATGGTAGTTGCACCAGGTGGTGACAAACGTCAAACATTTTTTGTACAAACGTCGTACATTGATGCTTTTCAACTCTAAACAAGCCAGCCGGACCTCTTGGAAAGAATTTCGACTGGTCTTCAGGTGGCATTTGGCCACTGTTAAGGGAGAACGCTGGTGAAGATTATGCGCCATTAATCTTCTTCACAGTTTGAATTGCATTGTAGAACATGAATCTTTAGTAGTTTTCTCCTGGGTCTGCCGTTTTGAATCACTTAATGTGTGACAACTCTTCTTGATGAAGTGATGTTTGAAGCTTTGCATGGTGTGGATCTTCAGAAAAACTAGTAAGTTTGTGGGAAACAACCATGTATAAAAATCTCTATGGGTGAGTGTTGGCTCTGAGAAGAACCGGGGAGGTCTGGATGTTTCAAACAGTATACTCTCCAGACAGAAATGCTCTGGAGAATTCAGGGGTTATTTAATTTGAAAAAGCACTCAGAGAAGATTTATCTCATTTATATTATGGGTAGGTATTCTTCCATATTCAACAGAAATATATTTATTAGACTGAAAGTCAATATTTGAATAAAAACAAAAGACCGTCGGACTTGTCCGTTTGTGAGTTTGCTGTCATGATGCTAAAATCACTGTCCTCTGGCCTGGGGTTCAGTGTAAAATTTGAGCGCTGATGAAAGGCATGTTGGGGATGAATCAAATTGAGACAAATGTGTGGTACATTGAAGAATCTGCGAATACAGGTTTTGTTTTTGTGTCTTCATGAAGGTCGTTGACAGCACCAGGGAGAAGCCCAAAGGGTCTATCGTCTTTCTTCATGGGATGAAGTTCAAGTCCCAAACATGGCTCGATCTTGGGACACTCCACGTCATTGCATCCTACGGATACAGGACAATAGCTGTGGATCTTCCAGGTACAGTAGTGCTCGGGAAATCTGAAATGGAGCCATATGTTGCCTGGAGCATAAATGTGGCCAACATAATAATCGTTGTACATTGTCTTGATTCAGAAAGAATCAGTATCCAGTAGCAAAACAATTGCCAACATTTTCAAGGATACTCAGAGGGACTATGAAAGCAACAGTTTTCATATCAACAGTACAACTGTTGTACATTATCTTGATTCAAATATAGTAAGCACACAAAAAGAAACAGTTTTCCTATCGACAGTACATGTGTTGTACCTTATTTTGATTCAAAGAAAGTAAGCACATTGGTTTCGGTTGTATCACCATTATTGCTTATACTGTACTTTATCTTGATGCAAAGTCAGTATTGAACATTCCATTTTGCTAACGATACAAACGATACACCTTATAATAATGCAAAGAGAGTGAGAAAAGCAGGAGGAGCAATGCTGTACCCTATCTTGATTCAAAGACAGTAAGCGTATCAACAGTCCAGGGATTGTATAGGTTCGATAATTATTGGTACCCACTGTTTATTTCAATTCTATAAAGTTGTTGATATATACCATAAAACTTACCTGTAAAAATTTCATTTCAAAAGGTAGTAGCATTTTGGGATAGTGCCGAAAATCTGGAGCGGTTATGTACATGCGGGAAGAATAATCTGCAATTGGAATACACTATCTGAGAAACGTAATGTCTCGGATTCAAATTTTGGGGGATAAAAAGTTATATATTTGTCCATAACCACAGTACTTCGAAGTGAACAGTTTCTCAAAATGCATTATACTATCCAAAGCTGCTGTGTTTCTTACCAAGTAAGTTTTTATTGCCATTAATTTTTTGAGTCATTACCAAACGTATACAAACCATTAAAAAGTGGCACTTCATAATTCATTCTCACTTATTCCTCAGGTTATGGGAACACTGAGAACATTCCGGATATAAACCCAGTGGACTTCATGACAGAATTTCTTAAGAGCGTGAAAATTGAAGATAGTGCCCTGATTGTCAGTCCTTCCATGAGTGGCTCGTTTTCCCTGCCCTTCCTCATGGCACACCCAGACAGTTTCAAGGGATTCGTTCCGGTGGCTCCGGTTTCTTCAGAGAAATACAAAGCTGCAGCTTACGCACAGCTCAAGGTACATGCTGTAGCCATGTTTGTCAAGTTCCCTGTATGGTACTACATCGTAAATACTGATTCTCATCATAAGGCCCTGTCCGAATTAGCGAATACAGCTACGGCTACAGCTAGATTTCCGCATCGTCGTGCATTGAAGTATAAGGCGTCCTTAGCAACACTCTTAGCAACAGCCGTAGCCATAGCTGTAGACGCCAATTCGGATACGGCCATACATACCAGGGGCACCAGACTATTTGTCCTTCTGAGTTTTGGTTTGGTTATATAGGGACGTCCGAATTAGCGGCTGCAGCTTGATTGTCACTTGAACATGCGTTTAAGCATAGAAGGGCCAAAGCAACACCCTTGTAAACAACCATAGCTGCAGCTGCCAATTTGAACATGGCCAATGATTCAAGCGGGAGAAATGTCATACATGTATGGCAGACTTACAATAGCGGTCTTTAGTACAGTTTGTGAATTGGGACATCCTACTTTCTTCCATGTACATTACAAATTATCGTAGCTGAGCAAAGTGGATGTCTTATTTTTCAATTTACATAAAATCTCTAAATTATGGCAACCGGACCCTCCCCCTCTCCATCCCTTTCCTCTCCCCTCCACCCTAAACCCTAATCTGCAATACATGCTACATCTGTCTGTGGATTTGTAATTTGTCTATGCAGAGCACCCATGATATACACCATGTTTCCCATATAGCTGACAAGATGTATACATTAATAAGATCTTTCTGTGCAACGTAATCATTATTATATATGGTCCATATAATGTGTATTAATTCTGTAAAGTTATAATGTAATAGTGTGTCTACCTTGTACGTGTATATTTTGTTAATGTGAAATAAATGTCAAACTTTCAGAATAAACAGCTAGTGCTTTATGGATAAGTCAATTGGAAATTTTAAAACATTTTTTTTTTAAACACCTTATGTTACTCACTTAATGTTTCAGGTACCAACCTTGATCGTTTATGGCTCCAAAGATACTTCACTCGGAGAGCAATCGTTGGCAAACCTGCGCAACATCCCCAACTCAGAGATTGTTAAGATTGAGGATGCCGGCCACGCCTGCTACTTGGATCAACCTCTCATCTTCCACAAGCATCTTAAAGACTTCGCTGATAAGGTCTACTTACCTTAAAGGGATTGTATACGTTTGGTAATTGGAACCCACTGTTTGTTTCAATCCTATATAGTTGTAGATATATACAATAAAACTAACCTGTGAAAATTTCATTTCAAAAGGTGGTAGTGTTTTTGAGATATTGCCAAAATCTGAAGCGGTTATGTCCACGCAGGAAGAATAATTTGCAATAGGAATACACAATCTGAGAAAAACGATTCTGACAGAAAGGCGACTCAGATTAAAATTTGTTTGGATAAAAACTGATATCTTTTTCCATAACCACATTACTTCAAAGTGAAATGTTTCTCAAAATGCTTTATACTTTCGGAAGTTGCTGTACTTCTTACCAAGTAAGTTTGTATTGCCATTAATTTTATGACTAATTACCAAGCGTATACAGACCCTTTAAAGGTACTGGTATTATACAAGATTGGTAAGGATACAAAACGATCGTTGTTTAATTTTAGTCTGAAGGCTCACTAATTACGAAGTTTGCCCTCTGAAATGAAGTCATATTCGAGATAAATGTATCTGAATTCTTTTTTTTTAAACGCAACAGCTGATTTCGGTTGTTACAACCAAGATTAAGGAAAATGTGTTATCATGTTGAAAATTGTGCATGATTTTTCACTATTTTCTCCTTAATCACACAATGGTTGGTCACAGAAAACATGAACACCGTCTTGAGACTATTTTGTCAACTCAACCAATCCTGTATAAAACCTTTTAACTTTTAAAACAAATTCTCTTTAACTGTTTGAAAAGCAGAGGAAAGCAAGTTTTGCTGAATTTTGTTGTGTATTTTTTCTCCCCTCATGATGCTTCCAAAGAAACAGATACGCAATATAAACCATGAGGCATAGGTCTGTCTTTTTCAAAAGAATCTTGTTGCTGTTTTCTTTCTTTTTTTCCTTTTGAAAGAAACATTTGCTTATTATAGGTGATACTCTTTAGAAGATGAACCGACTTCAGGAATTTTGAGGGGAAAAAACCCACTAAACAAAGGAGAAATCGAGACACAAAATGTGTAAAATGGATTAGCTACAATCCAATCCAGGTTCAATAGGCATTTTCAAAACCACAGTTGGATGACATATCCAGCTTAGGTATCGTACTCTTGTTTGTAGTCCCAAGATTGCTTACAATTTACCCGGTCAGTTTCCCTTGTTATTTATTACTTGATATTTGAAATAAAAAGTCGCACCTTCTGAAGGTGATCCCTCTGATGCCACTTCCCAGGTTGTATCATAAACTTTGAGGTGATCCCTGACTGTACGGCAGTTACAGGTTGAATGGCTTCTGACTTGCGCCCCAAACAAAGATATCAACAAAATAGGGAGACTGCCAATATTAGGGCTAGATAGCTCAGTTGGTTGGTAGAGCGCCGGCACGTTAATCCGAAGGTCGCGGGTTCAAGTCCCGCTCAAGTCAATTTGTCTTTGTTCCACCCAAAATTGTTTGAAGTCCTGTTATGCTTTTAAAAACTGATGGAGCCCAAGCCGGAGCCCTAGCCAGAGCGCAAGCCTAAGCCATGGTTCCGGTAAGAGCCTGTTACTCATGTATTATTGAAAGCGTTAACATGTGGAATAGTTTTAAAAGAAATGCCGCTTTTTTTTTAGTTTTTGTAATTTTAAGTAATGAAAAGCAATTTGTATTCTATCAGTTGTTGGGCACATTGCTGGCTCTTAAACTTACCTGTCTATTTCAACAAGCTTAATTTGTCCATATATAGTTATTGCGGTTAAAGGGAAGACTAGCTAAATTCATCAGCGTCACCTTGTTTACATGATGAAGCCTGTTTACAATTTCTCTATAATTTTCAAGCAAAGTCCTTGCAGTTGATTTTAATGAAAGTGTTTTTACATTGTGCGATGTAACTTCTACATACCTTTTTGCTTTTCCGAGAATAGCATAAAATAAGACAGATATTTGAGCTAAGCATATTATTTTACAAATATCAATATTGTTATTTTCTTTTTGTTATGTAATACTACTACATTGCTATGTGCTGTGAAACAGTAACACCCGAATGGAGGATTTGAAAGCTCACAAGTTTCAAGTAAAAAAGAAAGAAAATAAGACAATTTATTCTTTGATAAAATGTAAGTTTTTTTGTGAAGAGGCTTTTGGGGTGCTTTTGTAACTGTAGATTTTGATGTTTTTGTTTTAATGTAACATTATGTATTTCAGAAATAACAAGGCCAATTTAATCGATGTAATAATTGCATCTGGGATAAAAGGAATATAAGTTTGGTTTTACTGTGCAACACCTGTAGTGTTACAACAGATAATTTTACTATAATTGTTTTAATTTTCTACTCTCACACCGGTGTGTGAGTAGACTTGGTTCCAAGTCTGTGATCGTGGTTTTATTGTCTACCTGACAGCCAATAATTGCCTGAAATAGCGCCCTCTTGTCGATTAACCTCCGACATTAACCTTCGATTGCGAGTGAGAGCATGCGATAGCCAATCTGCAGGTAGCGTTTTGCGTGACTGGTGCAGAGAAATACCACGATCTCAGACTTGAGATCACTTGAGATCAAGTCTAATGTGTGATAGGAACTGTATTCTTGGTGCTTTTTGATTGATACGGGAAAAAAATATATAAATCACAGGCTATTAAGGTGGGATTTGAACCCTAGACCCCATCCATTGTAGAGGAGATGTCTTCACTGCAAATCCGTTGGAGCGTGCCCGGTGGCGAGATGAGGCCAGTTTGAATTCTGTCCATACAAACAGAAACAATACTTCAACTTTGCTACTTATTACATGTAGTCGATGAAAAGAAACCACCAGAAAACAGCTCTTTAAGATGTATATTTAGTTTATGTGTACGCAAGAGCACTTGTAGGGAATTTTTCTATTCAATCGTGTATAAATTGTTCCCAATCTTTATGTTTTAGATGTGTAGTAAATTTAACGTTCTCTTGTGAAGGGATTTATCTTTATAGGGATAAAAATTACAAAAAAAACTAAACCAGTTGAACTGATTGATATCTTTAAAACTTTGTCGTGATTATATTTATTGGGTTATTGTGTGAAGCATTGACCGTACATCGTTTGGCCCCACTCTTGTCTAGCCTCAGAGCAGTCTTAAGGAGTTGCGACTAACAAAAGGGGGCAGGGGACATGAGGGTGGGGGCCGGGAGAGCAAATCGGACGCTGGCCCGACTGATTTTTCCCCTTGTAGATGTGATGAGCGCCCTCAATTTCAGCCGTTTTGTTGACGTGTTGACGTTAACGAAATGGATACACCAACAAGAATTCCATTAATTTAAAAGTGATGTTTGAAGCTTTACATGGTGTGGATCAAAACAAAAAACTATAGGAGTAAACTTTCAGGTACAACCATGGGAGAAGTGTTGGCTCCCCGGCGCCATTATTTCAGTCGTTGGGCGGGCCTACACATTCTACTTGTGTGCCTTTTCACACACGCGGGCGATTCTGACAACTGAATATTTTGACATGGACAAAAAAAGATATGATTCACATCTCGTAGAGTTTTTCAAGTAGCTTCCCGAAAGAAATTAATTCCAAGGCACTTTTGGTTTCTACTGAGGGAAATACCAAACAAATTTGTTTTACCCTCCACAATTTTTAAACAACAATGTTTCTTCTTATCGCACCAATATACGCAGAAAAGGCCCAGCCTACAAGACAGAATGTAAGCTATTGGCCTACTTTGCAGGAAGAAAATAACACCATTATCATGACATCGTTGGTTAGCCTGAATTACGGCCAGTAAACAATTTTATTGTGTTTCTGAGCATTTAATCAATAACCTGCTGCAATAAAAAAAGGGAAAACCATTTGTTGAATTATCAAAGAGGGGACATTTTTAACTACAGGTCTTTTTCGAGAGGAGTTATAAACTGCCATGAAGAGAGAGAAAAAGGGATCCATTATTTACTTTACTTATTCAAATTTATCTGGTAATGAAACCAGCCCTAAAAGCGACGACTAAACGTTTTGTTACCCGTGGGCCTGAAGAAACCGGTGTTACAGCTAATAGGTTGCCAAACTATAATTTCAAAAATTTGACATATAGTATTAAAATTTGTCGAAGGGTGGAATGAATTTTTCGAGAAAATGAAATTTTTCACTGACATAGGCCTACCTGCTTTTGGAGACAGTGTTTTTACATAATGTACTAAGCAAGTCGCAGAACGAAATCCAAAATCCAATTTTTTCGAAATTGCTATATACAGCATTCCACACCTTAATAAATTCAGATGAGATTGTTGGTTTTAACAAGTAGTCCGTCTAAATTTAGACTATTGCAAGATTTATTTTTTCAAATTATTTTTGTGTAACCTTCGTTTAGTAAAAGAGTGACCTTGTACCTTCCATGGCATTTCCAGGCAGGCAAGACACTGCACTGGTTATTTGTTAGGAAATTTTACATTTTGTATAACGATTGACCAGGATTCCGAGTTCCGTGTGGCATGACCAATTAATGGGTCAGTTTTACCCGCAATCTGTGTCAAAATGATCCAGAAATGGGTCAAAGTGACGCAGAATCCGAGTTGAAATATTTGTATAACCAATTTTCTGGTCAGCCTGAGCCAGAAATGGTCAGACCCCCCCCCCCAATTCTGACCCTGGGTTTTTAGAGTGTATCGAAACTTGATAAAAAATCAGACAGTGAAATCTGCATAAAATACAACATTGCATGTTTTCTTCCATCGGGCTGTGTACAAGTGCCTGCAGGAAGTCCAGGCTCTGTCGCTCCTTTATAAACATGTGATGTCACAGGTCACATGGTCTATACAAATCCCCTTTATCGTTTGCGCGTCAAATTCGAAATTACATTTTTAAATGTGACTGTGTTACCGCAGTAATTTTTGTAAGTCTAGTTTTTCCACGCGTCACGAACTTACAACTGCATCTCGGAATTTTTGATCATCAGACGGCATGTTGTCAGACCATTCTCCTTTTCGTAAGTTCAATATTGAAAGTCAATTTCTTTTGACAAAGGCATTTTAAATAAGACTAAATTTTAGATTTTTTTTTTACTAAACAATGTTAGCCCTAGCATATTAAAATAATAATCAGTTGCTTATCATATATATATTTATACATATTTACAAAAAGAATCAGTTTACAACGGTGGCAAAATGTCAACAATAATATGCGTATTTTACGTCAAAGAAAACAATATGCGAACCATATCACAGTTGGTTGTCCCCAACAGCGATTGATAAGGTTCTTTTTTGAAAGTACCCTTCCCCTTATGAACAGCCTCTTTTTGACCTCTAGGCGAGGACGCCCTACTCAAATGACGTCATGTGCGTATGGCGCCCTCGCCTAGAGGTCAAAAAGAGGCTGTTCATAGGCCAACTTCTGCGCACCGCGCGCACCAATCTGTGCGTTTCCATTGTTTCATCATAGGTTTACCTCTAAGATGGCGGCTTGGTGACGTCAAAGCATAAGGTCTATCAGAGTGCACTCTGAAGCCAACCCTGGACGAAGTAGACCAAGTAAATTTCAACAGGGCCTCATCCACGGAAAGACGACAAGGACTGGTCGCGTTCTTCAATGAGACACATCGAAGATTCCAATGGGCACCAATTTGTAATAATTAGAATCTTTACATAGTAATAGAGAAGAAATGCTTCAGACGGAATAATGGTTGTGATATTTTGATGCAATTAACAGTTTATATCTTTACTCGGGCATTATAGCGATAAGTACAAGGTCCAATTTCATGGCCCTGCAGCCCGCAGAATTCGTGCGCTTACGTCGCCCTGTACATTGTAAAGCCGTTAGGGAAGAATTCTGCAGT
Source organism: Plazaster borealis (assembly GCA_021014325.1). Classification (NCBI taxonomy): domain Eukaryota; kingdom Metazoa; phylum Echinodermata; class Asteroidea; order Forcipulatida; family Labidiasteridae; genus Plazaster; species Plazaster borealis. The sequence goes on from CM037474.1 coordinate 26,019,221, forward strand.
GAGCAGTGCCACGAGATGTGACCGTGCAGATGGCAATTGGTATTTTAGAGTCATCTTTTAGTGACATTTATATTGCTGCAGCTGTTGTTACATCTTTGGCTTGCTCGGCAGCAGCAGCAGTAGGTGCTTCACGGTTCCTTTTATTTGAGGAGTCGTCGCGCCTCCTCGGTTTATCTCTCCTCTTGGATGGTTTCCTGCCCTGCCTCCGTGGTTTCGTCGTCACGAGCACCGAGGTGGGAGGCTCGTCCACGCCGCCCGACTGCTGACTGGTCGCCACCCCGGTGGCGGTGGCCGAGGCGTCCCCTGCTGCCTCCCGTTCCCGGTCCGACGTGATCCCCTTGCACGTGTGCTGGTCGACTGTCTCTGTGCATTCGCTGCAGCGAACGTAGCAGCACCAGTGAAATTTACATTCGCACTGGTTGGTCTGCTGGACCCTCATGGTGTTGTATCCTCGGCCGCAACACATCACGTCGCAACTATCGGGACCTTGTGATGTCTTGTTGCAGAGACGACCAGCTGTACCTAAAGATCCTGCAAAGTTTAACCAACAAAAACTCATCATAAACTGAGTACTCTTTGGTGAGAAACAAGATAAAGCAAGCTAATCAATCAAACACATTAGGGGCGTATTCTCCGAGCAACAGAGAAAGGTACCCGTGATAATTCCTCTCAACCCAGCCTCTCCATACCACGAATTCCCTACTCCACGTTAACCCCCTCCCCCAAATATGCCCATCCTTCGCCAACCCTTTTAAAACTCACAGGCATGCAACTTCTTGAGTGCAAAAAAAGAGAGAAAATATCCCAAGCTTTGTACAGCCACTATATAGTGCCTTGAAGAGTCCCCGGGCATGAAAAATGAAAAGGAATTTGTTGATCAGGTGAGAAGCATGCATGTCTGGCCTCGGCAATCGGTTAAACCACGGTGGGAGGACATTTGGTGCTCGATATGGGGCATGGTGGTACCCCCTCTATCGGGTCTTCATTGTGTTCTTGGAATCTCAGGAAATCTTTGAGGAGGGGGAGGGTTGCCGGTACTTCTATACAAGATAGAATAGTGTGTTAAAGCATGGGAACATGGGGTACCATGTCGGGCATGGGATGGTATAAGGAAGAAAACCAACCTGTCTCCGGGTCTCTCTTGCAGTAGTCGGGCGACTCCTCGAAGTACACCAGATTCACCCTGTTGGGCCTCCGGTGGTTCCGGCTCGTACTGAGCCCCGTGCCGTCCTGCCCCATGGTCACCTCCGAGGCGTCGTCGTACTTGGACCGGAGGTACATGCCAACTTCCCTGAAGTCCTGCATGGCCTTCCAACAGGTCCGTATTGAGCACGAGCCGCTCACCCCGTGGCATTTGCACTCTAGCTTCATGTTCTTCATCACTGCCTGGTTGTGTGAGGTAAAAAGAAATCAGAAAACCTTTAATTTATTGTGTAAAGTATATTTCCGCCTCCAAATCTTAGTCTCGGAGGTCAAATGTTGGTCTGAACTTTTCAGATCCTAAGCAGAGAAATAAGAATTCAATTCAAAGACATATTGAAAACAACCATAAAGTTACAGCAATTTCTGAACCTATTCTAAAGAAAAGAGGTTAATTCTCAAAGGAAATCAGCCTTGTAGGATTTGTAATCACAATGGCCCTCTTAACACGAAAACTCAGCTGCTGCATCATCGAACTTTTGTTTTATAGATTGGGATCGTCTTTGCAATGCATCGGCAGCAATGGAGTTTTCTTTATACAGAAGAGTAAAAAGCTGTATCTTTTGTCTTCCTTTGTGAACACAATGCAAAGCTTCAAATCTTACCTTAGTTGAAAGATTTTAATTTCGGATCTTAAACCAACCATTGAACCATGTGGGTTCATTTTGGAATCGTCACTTGTTGCGAAAACAATAAGATGCTACACGAAGCAGTACTTCCTTGGCATCAGGGCCCAATTTGATAGAGCTTCTTCAGCACAAAAAGTAGCTCAACACCACAACAAATTTGCTTACCAGAATAGGGTTTCCAGCCAAAATACCACTTCACATGTACAGTATGTGACTGGTATCCTCCTTATTTTTGCTGAGCAGAAATTGTTTAGCATAATTTTGCTGCCCATAAGCAGCTCTATAAAATTGGGCACTGTTCATGTGCGTTCCTCTGTTTAAAGAAGATGGTGGTAAGAAGGTGATCCCATGCCCTGTCCCATGCACCGTTGAAGTACAACTGTACCATTATCTTGCCTTGTGGGTTTATTTGGAGGAACAATGTGCACCCTGTCTCATGCTTCCTACTACTTACCCTTCGCCCTGCTCTGTTGTTGTGTAGATTCATCAGAGCCCGTGGGTCCCTCTCTTTCCTCTCCCTGGCGTCCACAAACTGCCGAGCAAAATCATCGGCAAACTTGACGTTGTCGCTGCATCCTCCCCAGTCGAACTCGCCGTGCTCGTCCGTGCTTGAGCCCTTCTTTGTCGGGTCACAGGCGCAGTCGAGGAGTTCCCCCTTGCTGCACGACCGGGTGATCTCGTGCACTACTCCAGCAGACGAGATGGCGTAGACGAAGGCTGCTTCTTTACTTGCTTCTGTGTTGGTCGAGAAGAAAATACACGGTTTATTCGTGAATTCAATGAAAACCCTGATTCATCTATCTGCCTGTCAAAAACTACAAAGCAGAGTTTTTTTAGTGACCGAGATTATCTCAGCAACTCATCGCTGGATTGAAAGAACTAAAGAAGGAAGTTTGCGATTAAAGCACTTCTTTTACATTTACTTTCCTTTCTCCTTGTTTACTAAACTATGCTGACGCGCATGAATGAGTAAATCTCATCGTAAATTAATGTAACACTTAAGTTCGTAATCGTGATAATAATATTAAGTTCAATGACGTCAAGGATAGCAGCAGATAAATAGAGGAAAAAGAAAACATGGGATTCACAATAGTAACCAAATCAAATTTACATTATCAGGCCGTAGTTAGACTAGAGTCAATAGAATTCAGCCAAACAATCGTGGCCAGCTGAGAGTGCAAAAACGTGTCATTTAAAGCTATTGCAGCCTTTAAACTTAAAGGCACTGGACACGTTTGGTAATTGTCTAAGACCAGTGTTTTCACTTGGGGTCACCCAACGTATGCATAAAATACCAAACCTGTGAAAATTTGGGCTCATTGGTCATCGAAGTTACAAGAAAATAATGAAAGAAAAAACACCCTTGTTGCACAAATTTATGTGCCTTCAGATGCCTGAAAAAGGCTTCAGGCCTGAAGTCTTTTTCAGATTCAAATATTTCAGTGAGAAATTACCTCTTTCTCAAAAACTACGTTACTTCAGGGGGAGTCGTTTCTCACAATGTTCAACAGCTCTCCGTTGCTCGTTACCAAGGAAGTTTTTATGCTAATATATATTTTGAGTAATTACCAAACGTGTCCAGTGCCTTTAAAGCATCATAGCAGTTTGATATTATGAGCATGGATCTTAGCTCTGTTGTTTGGCTATATACCGTAGTCATAGTCAAAACAGCACTTCGATAGAAAATTGTATATAAGGCACTGACGTCAGTCTATTCATGGGTGCGTTTTCGCAGTCGTAATAACCAATAACTGTTTCGGTTGAGTTGGCCATGGTTAATCACTAGCCAATGAATGAAACAGTGCGAAAACGCACCCCGTGATTCAGCCAAAATTTGGTCACTGCTATGGTGGTATATAGTTCTCGTGTTTATGAAAAACGTTATGGTTAACGTGTGGTGCCTTTGCTGAACACCGATCTTGCCAAGAGGACTTAATTCTTGCCGAGAGAACTTAATTCTAGCATTCTCCGATAAAGTCTTGTTAACAATCTTGTAAAGAATACTTTCATGATCGATTATCTCGTTCCCAAATTACAGATTTCGCAAGAAAATGGTTTATGGTCCCAACACATACGGCCTTGTATTTGGCTTCTTTTTCTCACTATGTTTTGACTGGTGGCAGGGGAACTACGCAATGTCTATCATCATGAAAGCTGAGTCAATAAACGGCGCAGAGACCTCCCCAGAGGGCAAATCTTCACCACCGTGTTACGCCACGAAGATCCACACGGCCACAAACTGGTATCTCCGTTTGCTTGGGGCGGGTCCTGATAAAAATGAAGACACCGACACAGATGACGTGAATGGAGCTGACACCGGATATGATATGGCTAATAATGGCACGAGGAGAAGATGATTGTCCAGCAACTAGAATTATATACACAAGAGCACTTGGAGTAGACAATTATGATAGCTGATAATGTGTAAACTATACGCTATCGTCGTACGATAGCAAATGTCCTATAGTGTCACACGATGTGGCAATTGTTGTGTCTACTTCGTCATTACTTGATTGCACCATGGAGGAATTGCACGTGCAATGTGAGAATTTAAAATGTTTCTATAATTAATGGTACCAGTACTCACTTGATAAGGTTTCATGGCTGAAAACAAACTTTCCAAATGGACGGGACTTGTGATATCGTCATACGATGGTGACGATGCCAAATTCAGGCGTTATGCAATGTGTTTTTCAGTAATACAATATTATAAATCACTCCAAAATATTAAATGTTAATGACGGTGGTGTCAACTTGTCAAAAGTGGTGGAGGGAATAATTTTGTTGAATTAAAACAGGTATTGTAGTTGGCCCTACTTGAAAAATGAACATTTTCTTTTTACGAAAACAGACACGATCGTGGGTCATGGAAATTGCGCAACTTGGTTTCAGGTTAGACCCCACGTTTTGTTTTAATATTTGCTACCTCATGGAGACCAACACCAAACAAAAAAGGGAAAACAAAAGGTCTCCATAAGAGGGAATTCTAAAGACTGCTGAGCTCCACAAAGTATATGGGAGGATGTTAAGTACAGGGACAGGACAAGGGAAAGAACAAAATATGTCCCCACAAGGATGTAAACATTGGAAAGTGTGTGTGTTTATGTGTGTTATTGGCAACACAGTTTGTCACGTGAAATCGAACTGTACATGGCGGCCTTATAGTAAAATGGGTGGGTGGATCATGGTTTGAGGTTCTCGCGCCATGGTTTAAGTGGGCCTATCTTGTGTTTTTTGACGTTGGACTTGCCCAGTTTATTTTAGACAATTTCTACTTGTACAGAAAGTGAAAGAGGAATACAAGACTAATGGAATGCCACCGATCGAAGACACCAAACAAATATCAAGTTGCACTGTATCAACAGTGTCGAGTTGGTGCATGAATTATTAATCATTCTGTTGTACCGAATGGTAATAAATGCTGTATGGGTTTGCTATGACACCAAGTCGTCAAGTGGGTAGGTACTGCACCTATACATGCGGAAGCGGACATGTTGTGACGGACTACCCAACATGGCCCGATCGATTGATCCCAAAATGGCCGGCACAATTGGACTTTTACCCCCATTGAATGGACACCCTAAAGACTTGCATACACTCCTAAATGGATTAAGGGGTTGTCGATGAGAAGAATCTAGAAAGGGATCTGACACAGGGGGGTAAATTACTTTTTTGTGAGTCACCCCGATGTCCAGGCGTTCTCTCTAAATCTCCTCTTAAAAAATAGTAATCAACTGTTCTTTTAAATAAATCACCATCCAACCATAAAAAATATGAAACTTTTTCTTAAATGTACAATAATGTTGCGTTCAATGGTATTTCCCATCGTGTAATACAGAAATATTTACAATGTCAACAATCTTGTCGCAAATGTGTTTTGCCATGAGTGTTAGTATAAGTACTTCATTTTTTGTCAAGATACTCAGTATTTATCAGTTGACGTAAAATTCTAGGTTGGATTACATCTTCTTCTTTTTCCTTTTGGAGGGCCGGGAAGAATATTTTTGAAAATAAATTTGGCACTTTTATGTAAATAGGTCTATTTCTGTGGTTGGCCCCTGTAAAAAGAGCAGATGATTTTAACAACTTCACGTTTCGACCAATGCTTTGGTTGTCTTTATGAGAGTAAAAATGGCCACCTAAACAACTAAAAGTGACGTTGACTCTCAGTATCTCCTGCAGTTTACAACCGTCACATTCACCGAGGAAGTTGGTGTGGTGTTGGGGTGTATTTTTTAACTCCATGATTTTTCAAAGGCCATGTCACACAGGGCAATTTACAGGCAACCAGTTCCAGGCAGGAAGAAAAAACATTCACGCCACATAATTGTGTTGGGGACAGTAAGATAGTATTAGAAAAATGTCCGCTGTCCTACCGACGTGTTCCTTTTACAGAGAGCAAGGACCAGCCAAGTTCCCTGTAAAAATTGCCTCGTGTAACACTGCCTCTTAATTTAAGAGCCCCAGGCACCCCTACGTTATTGCATGGCGCATTAATGGTAAAGGATTATTTTCAATGTTCGTTTAACTAACGGAACATTATCTACAACTGTTCCCATGCTGATCCAATGACACATGCAGTTGGCCGTAAAATGCCAACTTATATGACTATACATATTACAGCCGTCGGTGGCGAGGCATGGCGATGGTTCGTCGCTGCATGGAGCTATGCAGTGCTCCGTCTATCGACCGGCCAGCAACCCCCCTTTTGTCGTGTTCAGGTGACCTCACATTCTCCAATCATACGCCTGATTAACTACAATTAAACTAATCTCATTGAAACCTGCCGAGGTAATTACGAAAATGCATCACTGGTCCCCCGCATGCCACGGGCGACAACTACCCAAGGATTCACCCCGGTTACCTTAATACTTTTAGAGAGTAGTGGGCGTGACTCTTTGCTCCATGATCAAAGGGGGAGGGGGAAGGGGTCTGAACATGGTTTGACTCTGAGCATAGAGCTACGTATGGTCTGAGTGAATCAGTGGAGTAACAGTTACTTCTGCACGTTGTGATCTTGACCGATGAGCAAAGTATAATTGGATACAAATGACCGTTACTAAATGTCGTCATACACACCTCCCGAAATCACCCCTCCAAAATAAAAACCCTCGCACGTGACATCGAACGCCAAACAATTCCATCACTATATTTATGATCCTTCCTTTTGGAAGAGTTAGGCCTGTATGGATTGAGTTAATTCTTATTAGAAATTTGTGTTTTGTTCCACCTATTATGCCACTTCGCCCAGTTAGTATGACTATGCACATACACGCTTGTAATATTTTTACAAGGGAATGGAAGGGCGGTGGATTTCACATTACATAAAAGCATTTCTTCTTAACAGTTTAATCTTCGATAGGTTTTCTTATAACTCATGAATGAGTTTCAAACTTGAGTTTTATGGGAGTAGTTTGTTTACGAGGCTATTGAATTCTTCGAAGAAACGTTTGGAGGCTGGTGCATGTACAAACATTGGTTTAAATCATGTTTGAATGTGTCTCGTTTCAATCTGGTTTAAATCTTGTTTGAATGTGCCTCATTTTAATCTGGTTTAAGTCATGTTTGAAGGTGCCTCATTCTATAAACTGGTTTAAATCCCCTTTTCCGGTATCTAAGCTGGGGTGGGGGAGGGGGGTATCCTACCATGAGTAACCGTTTATAATAGCCAATGCCCCCTACCCTCTCAAATTGGTTACATGTTGTTTGCCTATCATGTAATGTGATACTTTATGTTTGTTATTATCCAGTCGAATGTGCATAAAACGGGTTTAAATCCTATTGAAGATGCACACAACTGAAATCCCTTTAAAGGAGCACAAAACTGGTTTCCAATAAGTTGGTTGGTTGCATCATAAGACCAATGAACAGGTCCTTGCTCTATGGTTGGATCTTAAATACAGGATGTGTAGTGAAATGAGATGGGGGGGGGGGTTGAGAGAGTCGTCTTAAGATTCCGTGCATATAGCGTGGGTTTTCATAATATTCTCTGAACAGTTTGGGATAACGGGGGATGGGAGCAACCGTTTATTACCAAATGCCCCATCCTCTCAAACTTGTTTAAACTTAAAGCCTGTTCGCCTATAGTCATGTATAGAAATTTCTTGAGAAAATAAAGAAGCTTACTACGCCATGTAGACGTATAATGCGGGCATATTGCTTTATGTTGTTATAAGAGAACCTTAAACGCAGCCTCGCTACCATGGGCAGCGCACCGTATCGATACCTCTTGTCACTGGGAAAACTTGGCGAGGCGAGATCGATCACCCCTGGGAACGAGGTTGCCTTAAAGGCTTTTGGTCTGAGCCATAAAGGAAAATGCCCAGAGGCCCCCCTTAAAAACTTCCGTTCCGACCGTACGACATTGTTCCATTGAAGTTTGTAGGTTAGGATCACTTCCTCCATGCTTTCCACATAATAAGGTTGCTACACTTTTTTATTCGAGCATCCGCGAATTAAAGTCAACACCAAGCAAATCCAACAAAAAGAAAAGTGCTGCTGTTTAAAATAAACTCGGAACGATGTTGCTATGCTTGCTACGTGTTGATGGAGAGGCAACCCCGATGGAACTGTGTTTGTGGAGACGTAACCCACTCGCATTTCATCCGTTTCCACGGCAAAACAGTTTTTGGCGGTAAAGGTTACTGTTGTGTCCCCAAAAGTGGGTTATGTTGTACCCATTGGGGTTGGGAACCATGCGAGTGTTTTCAAGTATGTTATGTTGTTTTAATTAATAATTTCTCTACAGCGTTATGCCCATGCTTTCAACGCCAGCCAATACCTGCAGGGCTAGATTATCTTAAATTCGTGCAATCTCCTAAAAGCTGAAGTTCAAGTGGTGGATTATACGCCGTAACGCGGTTTGCCACTCTCTGTTCTCCCTCCACCACAGCTTGGTCCTTGACTGGGGCGTGTTGACTACCCAGACCAAAGAGGGGAAAACTATTACGAGCCCTCGTCAACACCTGAAAGCCCCGGTATGTCTGTCCAAATATTGAAGGCTGGCCTGTCGGCAAGTTTCAGACGGGGACGGCTGGCAACTACGGTGTTGGAAATCTCGTGTCCCCGGGGGTTGCGCAAAGGCACAGAAAACCGATACTTTGCTAATCTGTCTACTTTAGGAGGGGATGGACGAGTAATATTTAGAAAAAGTCTGTTGCCGACCACCGTAGCAGAAATGCACAACTGTAGCTTTCCATTTTGACGGTTCGGTCCTTGCGGGGGGAAACCACATCTTAGAGAAAACTTTGTCAGGGTAAACCATAAATCCTTTCTCTTCAGGGAAAACCTATGGATGCAACTAAAGAGCATTTTGTGTTTTTTGAGAAAGTTGCTCTGGAACAAGGTAGATTCCAATATACGCTACACGTATCGTTTGAACTGGCTAGCGGTTATCCCCCTTCCCACCTGGTCCTATCTCGGAACAAAAACACAGTTTTCAAGTCAATCGGTGTGTTGTTGCCAAGTCTGGCCTGGTATTTGTCACTATCTCCACATAGGAAAGCATTGATAGACATTACAACAAAAATACAACACAAGTGTGTGTCTTTCAAAGTAAACCAAACCGCGCTGGAACACAACAAATTATTGTCAAAACGGGTTCCTCCTCCGCGCAGAAAAAACACAAGCGGTCATGATTCCCAGGCGAGACATTCCGAGTTTGTAAAGGAACCGAGAGAGTGAATTTCCAAAGATTCAATTTACGGCGAACAAACAGTAATTTGGGGCTCATCTTCGGCAGCTTTTGTTGTCTGTCACGATGAGCTCATCCAGCCCCCGGGTAAGGTTGGATGGGCGGGCTGTGGCGAACAAGTCATACCGGGAAATCTAGCGTTTGACCGACGATCACCCCACCCCCACCCCGCAAACCACCACTGCCCAATTATTTTGTTGTAACCAACGCATAAAGGAAACATAACACTATGAGGAATTTACCATTAAAACTCAGAGTACAACAGCCAGCTTTCTCATCATACATAGAAAAATTAAAACAATTTCATCTAAAACTGATGAAACTTCCTTCCCGTGTCTTCTTTCAATGGGGTTCTTGGCTAGTTTAGTGATTAGGTTCCTTTTCTAAGAGTCCTTGGCTTCACAATAAATAAATATGCCTATATATGACTGTACTGACTTCAATATACCGTTGTATTGCGGAGTTTGTTTACTGACTTCTGAATTTCTTTAAACGGATGGCAAATAAACCAACTATTAAGTATAAGAAATACTCCATATTTTCCGAGTTTGGTCTATCTTTGGTAAAAGTTTGAATGGGATAAAAGCAGAACAAATAATGTTCATTAATTAGGGGGCGCAAGGGGGGCAAAGACATTTTATTTATTTATTTTTTTTCTTTTCTTTTTACAATGATTATTATTGTTGTTAAAAGTTTGTATTTATAATTTTTATTTTATTGTTTATTTATATTTTGTTATATAATAACAATTATTTTTATTTGTGTGTGTGTGTGGGGGGGGGAGGGGCTTTTGTTGTAGGCTATCAAACCATTCATTTGTGAAATATTTCGATCTCATTGGGGGGAGCAACAGGGGGCTTTGAGTGAGTGACTCCCGCCCAACCTGTCCCCCGGTTACGCCACTGGAAACAAGCAATTAGCTGCACAGTAAAAAGGTATATATAAGGCCTGGGCATATTCTAGGGGAAGCAAATACATCCAACAAAACACGTCTTCGTTACCATTATACAACTATATAGCATACAGAACTGACAGAACACTTACTTTTCAGCATGACTTTGCCGAAGACTGACGTATCCCTGTCCATGGTGCTACAGTTCCAGCGACCGTCACGGAACTGGTACTGACACTCTTTGACGCCCTCTCGAGCACCGCGGCCGATGCTGACCATCACGTCCGGGTAGTTACGGCAGAGCTCACGCTGCTTGCCGACCAGGCCCGGGATGTTATCGCACATGATACGGGTACCCACGGCACTCAACTGGCTGATGAACCTGACACGGGAAGAGAGCGTTGTTCATCAGTTTTGGGACCACTGGACCTTTTTTTTTTACATAATTATTAAGAATCCCTGTAACGAATCTCAATTATTAACTAATTGGACAACTCGTCATAAGGCCTTGTCACACGACGAGGCAACTTGGCGACAACTTGGGGGCAACCAACTGCACTGAATGCTAAGGGAACACTTGGGTGGCACAAAATGACATTCATTACTTTTATAACTGGGTCAAAATTCCCCATAGCTGGAATATGGTTGCTTGTAAATTTCCCCACGTGACATGTCCATTCGATCAATCTTGGATCTTTTGGGAAAATAATAGGCCCAGAAAACCCGAACAATATTCATACCCTGAAAATCGGACCCTGACCAAATCATACCCTAACCAATTCGAACCCTTGCCAACTAGAAGTGGTGAGGTACATTAACCCCATAATTTCTAATGGTATGACGCACAGGGTTTCTTTACACAAAATCTCGAGCCACAAAATGCAAATTTTGCATTCTCATCCAATACGATGTGTCCGAATTTATCGGCTGCGGCTGTGGCTAGATCGTCACATCTTATATGATGCAAAATATAGCAACTCATAGCAACAGCCGCATCAGCCGTAGCCACCAAATTGGACATGGCCTCATATTGTTTTAAACTGTCCGTAAAACGACCCCACACTGCGAAGAGGAACAAGAAGGAGAGGAGAGGGTGATCCGGTTTAACCAGCAAACTCAATTCTCTTCGGGCTTTGGGAACCACTCTCATTGTGCCATGAAGTGTTGTTGACAATGTTAATCCGTGTAGCCGTCTTTTACACGGGGTTTATACACGACCGAGGATGAAAGCCAAGAGTGACTGATTCCAACTCATCCACCCGTTGTTTTGTCCATGGAGGAGGGTTAAATAAGAACGCTATAATCATGCTGAGCACTTTTTTAAACAAACTGACAACTTATAGGTGATCTCTATTGTATTTTGGTTATAGTTTAAGATTGACTCAATACTGATGGAGGAGTTTCTTGAGAGTTATTGTATGTATAGGCATCGTGGTGCAGAGTCTCACAGAGTAAATCCCGTTCAAGCTAACAGTATAATAACACTGTACAAAATGAGATCGTTTAAAAGGGTGAATAATTCGCTTGCTGTGTAGGCCTTTGTTTCTCATAACTAATTGATTTGATATGAGCAAAAATTGCGGAGAATCAGTCCAATTGCACAATTGGTCTTTTTATTTCATTCTGTAAAGCAAGACATTCTTGAGCAATCTTGTTGGGTTTTATTACGGCTTAATTATTTGGCTTTGGTTGCCGTCCGTGATGGTGAAGATGGTTTAGGGTGTGAATCTGTTATGGATACCGGTTCGGTCATTTTCCTCCGGGGTCCCTTTCCCAAACATTGGCTCAGACTCCAGCTCTGGGCTCCATTTGATGTTGAAACGCCGTACAAATCCCGTGATAGGATTGGTAGTGCACGTAAAAGAACCCAGAACACTTATCGTGGAAGAATATAGGTTAACCCCAGTGTTGAGGGTAATTGAGGGCTACAGTGATTGATTTCACTTATGAGGCATCCTTGGTCTCATTACCAGAAATATAAAATAATAATAACATAAACATGCATATTTTGATGCAGCCGACACCAGAAAACTTTCCAGTTTCAGACGTGGAAAGAAAACCTCTAATAGGGAAAACCCATATTGTCAGTTTGGGACTGAAAACACAATCCACATGCAAGTACCCCAAGGCTTTCCAGTCTGGGATTTGAACCGGGGTCCACATAGGTCAGGGGCGGATCCAGGATTTTCCAAACGTGGGGGGGGGCGTGATTTGTTTTTCAGAATGAAAGACCGCGCCATCCCCAGACAGCATTTTATTTTTCTGCACTGCGAAATTGCCAATGCACTAATGAGTATGACTTCTGATTTTTTTTCTCTCCCTTTTTTTTTTCCTGGCAAAAGGGGGGGGGGACATGCGCCCCTACGCCCCCCCCCCCCCTGGATCCGCGCCTGTAGGTGAAAGGTGGGGAAGGAAACACTGGGCTCACTTGAATGCTCTTCAGATTCAGATTCAGATTCAGAATTTAGGTTCAGATAATATTCCAGTATCTATTGAACTGATGAGTTATCGTTGAACATGATTCACAAACCTTTATCAAATGAGATGCTTATTTATCATTAAGATGAGTGATGGAGGTCTTTCACATGATGGAGGACATAATGGTTCTTAAAGGTATAAGGGTCATTGGTAGATCCTCAAAAGTTATTAATGACCATAAAACTTACATGGTGAGAGAAGCACTGCATGTTGTTGATTGTTGATGGTAAAACCTTTTTGAGAATGTATTCCCTTCGAAGAAATATGGTTTGGATAATTTTTCGCGCAAAACATTCTGAGAAACGATTCATGCATGAACCGTTTCTCAGGTATATGAGGCTTGGTGTCCGTTGTCCGTTCGCGAATGCTGCGGCCAGAGATGCGGTTGGCAACCGCTGTCACTTCGCTAAACGTGGATGGATTCGACGTTTTTGCGAAAATACCTTGCCAGTTTGTTGATGTTTTCTCAGCAAGTATGAAACTGTATTCAGCCGCAACTTTTATTGTATCTTTCTTGACAATTTTGCCTATAAATAAGCATTCCGTTGACAAGACCAATCTATGACCATCACTGATGACCATACCTTTAAGGTTGTTTTATAGGCCTTTCTGAACACATTAACTATTACGGGCGTACAATATATAAAAGATATCAATTAAATTCAGCACCATGGTGTTGCCCAGGATTCCAACCGATCCAAGTGCTCATGGAGAAAGGATCGTGTGATCCGAACGCCCCAGCAATTGTGCAGGCGATTTAAGTTTGACAAAATACTGCAAATAAACATATAACAATATCGGTTTCGTTTTATGTAGAATGCAGCCAGTTAATGAACAACCAGATCAATTCCATAGGAGTAAACAAAGAGAAAATAGAATATGCTGTTTCTAGACAAGATTGTGAACATTTCTTTATAAAATTTCCCCACATTATTATAATTGTTCAAACCAAACTATACGTGCCTGACCACAATATTGGGATGAAGAGGAACTGCTTCTAAAATTATTGTTCCCTGAAAAAAGTCAATGTGAAAAAACCAACAATGCAAAGACAGATGTGATAAGTAGTTGACATTTGGCTAACTTTGACTTCATTTAGATGCAAACTCATTTATTGATGTTGTGGTTTTAAAGATACCGTGGCATGGTCATATGGACCGTCTGGCTCCAAACCCACAACTTGAGATACGCTGTTGCTATAGCTCCACGTACTCGACTGCATCGCCCGAATACACCACACAAAGGTACTTCAAGAAGAGATCGTGTACTTACCACCATGTCGATATTACTTGAGACGGCATCATGAATAAGATGACACCGCAACGAATGAAATTAATCAAAGTCGACTCCCGCATCTCAACTTCATCCAAAGAATATTTTCCCGAATACAATGAAAAACGTCTGTTTTTGAAGGTTGTCCACGCAACGCTATTGTTCTCTAGTTTTGTAAACAGCGGAGTTTTTAAGGTCGGCACGGGAGTTTTCACCCGACGACTTGGTATCGGTAGCAAGTCCGAGGTGCAAGTACAGTGGAATTCCGCGGAGTTCGGAGGAGAGGGTCCGCTTAGAGATTGTACCACCGCCTCGCCATTGGCCTATTATCACATCAAAGGATGCCGCTTGTATTTTAATATTCATGAGTTGCTGTTCTTACATGCGCCGTTTGTGCCGCTGTTGGTGAGTGAAAGTAAAAAAGAGCCAAGATGTGGTGTTCATACTGCGGTTAGTTGCCATTGAGTATGAATAGTATCAAATCATGTTTAGAGAAAGGAGGGGGTGTCGAGATCACCCCTAAGGGCCGGCTAAGTAATCCCTAATTGTTAGGGGGAGGACCGCATGCCATTTTCAATTACAACTAGTCATCTACCTCCGTACACCCCAAGGTGGAATTGAATGGGTGAGAGGGATGCGACGAAAAAGGACCAACACAGGACCGGGAAGCAACGCAGTTCAGTCGGCCGTGTTTTGGTTTGACAAGAACAACACCAATGCCTGTGGGGAAAGTAGTATTTTTTTTACTACAGGTATGAAACTAAATGATTTGGAAGTGTACTATTTAATGAGTTGATATTTCAATTTTTCTTCATGTATTTAAAGATATCTTTTACATTTTTTAAACGGACTGATCGAACCACTATGACAACAATACAAATTGGTTTTATTCGAAGGTTGGGAATGTTGTGTTTTTCCCGGCAAATCTGCGCTATTATGTGTTAGAATTGAAAAGATTCGTTGGTGTAACAGCTCACTACATTTCACGTCAGGATGCTCAGATGCTCAGACCACCTTCTTCAACAAACACATCTCGCCAAATGTTGTTTCAGACAAAATTATGGAAACCTTTTGTACGTGCAGTTGTTTTTTTGTGGTAAGGGTTTTCTGTGTGTGGGAAAACTGCAGTGGACAAAGCGCGGCGCTGAGCGTACTGGTGTAATTCTTTAATCATCCTTAAAAGGGGAACATACTTTAAACCATTCACCGGTGAAAAGCAAAAAAGGAAATTCAATTTAGCAGCACTGAACCGAAGGACCACAGACTTAACTCCTTTTTTTACCCAAAATGAGCGGCACAATCTGAAAGGATTTTGCCCCCGCTATTTAACATGGAATTTAATTAAAGCGATCTGATGGGGTTTAATAGGGAGGTGCGAACAAGCTTTTGTGGTTTGGGGGCCCCCTATATATTGGGCTCTGTGTCACTGGAATGATCTCTGATACCCTGTGACAGCCTCAGAATAGACACGTTCCCGTTTTAGCAGGCGGGGTCATTTCAAGACGCTGGAACAGTCGTCTTTTTTGTTGTACGTGTCAACCAGAGCGGGGTCAGTGGACCTGTGGGTCCACTACATTGTGATGATGATGTTGGGATTGCCTCGGCAAGAATGCACTCATGAATAGACAGATTGAAATGAGCAAGATGTTGTGGGTTGTATCGACGGTGGACTTCAAAGCTCGAGACGCGTTGACCACGCGCCTTTTATAAGAAAGGCAATCCCATGGTGTGGTTTAATTCAGGGGGAGATTTACATAGCTTTAAAGGTTTTTGGTATAGGATTGGTAAGGATACAAAAACATCATTGTTTAATAGTCTGAAAGCTTACTGATTATGAAGTTCATACTAAGTCTAGGCCTATATAGAGCAATTTTTTCTGTGAAATATTTCCCTCTGATTTTAGAAAACTGTATCTGAAAACCTAAACAAATAAAGCGCAACTCAGCTGATTTCGGTTGTTACAACCAAAATTAATAATAATAATATAATAATAGTGGCTTCTTATATAGCGCACATATCCGTCACTCAGTGACGCTCAAGGCGCTTTTAGCGTTCATTATTTTCCTGCAAGGTATTGTGGAGCTACGTTTTGAAGTATGAGACCAAGTCCTTTACATAGCACCATGTAATGGTTTACAAGGTGCTGTGGCGCAATATGCTGCCGATCAAAATTAAGGACAATGTGTTTAAATGCTGAAACTTTTGGATGGTTTTTCACTACTTTCTCCTGACTCACACTACGGATTGAGCCAAAATTTTCACAAAGGTTTGTTATTTCATCCCACAAGTGACAAAACATGACTGCTGTCGGCGACTATTTTGTCAGCTCTACCAATCCTGTGTCGGACATAATAACACTGAAACTAATTCCGAAAGGATCCTGTACTTTGGATCATAAAAAGCTAGAGAAGATGCTGTATGCAGTCAGGAAACAGAGTTGTGTCCAGAAATGTTTGTTATGGAAAATACTATAGGATTAGTCCAAAGATCGCAAAGAAAACGTTCAGCGGAGGGAGGCCTGAAAACAAGTTGCAGGGCAAAATGTCAAGTTCCAGAGACTTGGCTCTCCCTTCACACAGATAAGGCTTGGGGAACACAATTTCTCTGCCTTATTCTTAAACAAATTAGACGCTGGTAGTATACTAATACCTTCTGTGTTTACTAATTATAGGGATCAATTCTGATGGGCCATCTCTCCAATGAAACGCGAGATTACAGTCTTTAAACCCCTTCACTTCCCGTTCATTCCTAGTTTCAGTGGAACTCTTTTTGGTTTTGCCGAAACAAGTTACTCGAGTTACAAGTTACTTTTGTGGTCGACCGTGAAATATTTTATCTGGTACCCCCCCCCCCCCGAAACAAAAATTTAAAATAAATTTATTAAATAAGAAGTGATGTATTAAATTTAGATTGTGTTTAATTCCATATTAACTTGCTCAAATTCTCATCGAACTGAACACTCAAAATACGATCAGAGACAGCAGATAGCGCCTACACTGCAAAAATGGGGTGTTAAATTGACATAATGGGTGTTGTCACATATAGATACAAAAACAAAATCAAATTTACACTCTATGGTGTTAAAATAACATTACTTTCTGCAAAAACAATTACATTGGTATTATGTTAACACCCTATGATGTTAATTTTGATTCTCTGTTCGGTATCTTTATGTGATAACACCCAAAATAACGCCTGCACCAAGTCTACAGGGCCTCGTTAAATCTCTATATGGGATTATCGTTAATGTTGCACATCTTTATGGCCTTTATAGTAATATCTATTTAACTAAATATATGCATTGACAAAATGGAGGTATCACCCCTCGTATACTATTGACAAGAAATCTGTGGAGGTATAAACTTGGACAGACACTCATCATCATGTTTGCGTGTAAGACTCTGTCAGCGGGTCTGAAGTGGAAGCTGATGCTTGAGGTTTTTTTTGCCCATGCTGATCGTGCGAGGAGACCACGGCCTGGCGTCGGCTCTTTCCACAGCTAGTCGGCCGGACACATGGCCTGTCACGCTGAAACACGAACAGGCGGGAAAAAACTCGTGGTGGTGACCAGAATTCAACCTGGTTTTTATATGGCACTCTACACAAGACTGTGGGCCTACCCACTGTTCTTCTGTATACGTTTCAGTGTTCTACCTTTGAATATTATACTGTTTGTACAAATAATAAACAATGTTTTAATGATTTTTATACGTTGAAAACAGTTTTGGAGTCGTAAACATAAGTGCGTTTCGAGTTAGCTTCACACTACAGCAATTTAGCAGGGGTCCCTTGCTTAATTTGAGCATGGTTGTAACATTGTATAAAATGTACTCCGTGTGTGAAAAGGACAACAATGTTTGGACTGTCCAAGGTCCCTCGTAAAATCTTCTCAAATTTGCCGTCCTTTATGGACAGTTTAAACATTATTTTCCTTTCACGGAGGTGCATTTTGTAAAATTTCGCAACCATGCTAAAATTAAGCAAGGGACCCTTGTTAAATTGATGTCGTGTGACTGGTATGCCCGATGTCTAAACCTCATGTCGCATGCAAACAGTAATTACACGATACGCTGGAGTAAAATACTGAGCAAGGGTCTAAAGAACTCTGTTGTAAAGAAGAGTGATTTAGAACTAATATGAAACAAACCACTGAATTGTGCATGTACCATCATGCGAAAGGGCGGGTTAAGATTTGAATTTCTTAAATTCCTAGTTTGATTGTACGTCGTGACGTGTAGATCGTTGATTGATCTTTATAATTCTTTTGGACCAATCTGACATTAACTCTTAGCGCACACAAATTCGCTAAGCACAAACAAGCTCCCAGCCGTACTGGATTTATACTGATTAAGTAGTTGTTGCTATACGAAAGTATAGCAACAACGTTTTTTTTTTATGTAGGCCTAATTAGTTAGTCTTTAAGTGCTACCACTATCTTCCTTGTTTTATCTATCAAACTAACACGGCTATTTGTATTATTGGATTGATACTGGCATCCTGCCTATTTTGGTTAATCTTTCAACTCAGTGGTATGCCACTGGTCACGATCCCATCGACTCCAAGGCCTCAACCCCGTCTCTAAACTGTTGCCATTACACCCAGCCGCCAACTAAATCGACTGAGGAGTGAACACAAACATCGTGTCAAATCGAAAGAGACTAATGACGTTCCATCACAAACCATAGACACATACGTCGACAGTCTTCCAATACATCATTTTGTTGTTGTATCGTACACAGCCAATTACGCCCCCATCAGTCATTTTCTGCTTTATGTTTGCGCTGCCTATCATAACACATCTGGTATTTTTCTAGGCCACACGTGCCGGTGTCTCAAGTTCTTCTTGCGAACACTGTTTTGCTCGTGAGGGCGGGATGGTTGGGACCAGTGAATGGTATGGGTGCACACACCATAAAAGCTCCCCTTAACAACCAATGCTAATTCAAAACAATACTCAACAAATATTAAAAAGTGTCTCAGCCTTTTCAAAACAAACCAAATGTATTTTCTGACAAATAAACTTCATTTTTTCTTTTCAATTTTTGGTACTAACTACTAGGTTAGCCGTTTGGCTTTTGAGATAGGCTCATCCAAAATAAAAACACCCTTGAACGACTAAACTGACCAGACTCCATCTTGGAAATGTGACCCCACACCTTTTTAACAAAATAGGGCCATATTTAGAGGGCTAGTGTACACTGCAAAAATGGGGGTGTTAAAATTGACACCATGGGTGTTGTCACATATAGGTACCAAAAAGAATCACAATATACAACATAAGGTGTTAAAATAACACTAATTTCTGTCAACACAATTACATTGATGTTCTTTTCACCATAATGGTGTTCATTTTGATTCTCTCTTGTGTATCTATATGTGACAACACCCATGGTGTAAATTCTAACACCCCGGTTTTTGCAGTGTACCCCCAAAAGGCTCCACAGTTTGAATGTCAACAACCCCAGCGGCACAATATTGGACCATTTTGTAACAATCCATAAGAGCCATGACCTTCAAATCGTTGATTTACAGAAACAAAGGGCTTACATTGTATTATTGAGGCTGAGCATGAGTTTCTCTCTATTTAGTGTGGTGCACCCGTTATTGAAACATACAGTTTTCCCACCCTCGAGTAGGGGCAATTTTTTTCACAGTCAATTGTTTACCACCCAAGAGAGTAGGCTTATAAAGTATTGAGGGCGGGGTGGGGCGTGGTCATGGTCATTATCGGTGTTGATGAGAACTTTAGCCCTACTCTCAAGTCGAGTAACTTGTTTCGGCAAAACCAAAAAGAGTTCCACCGAAACTAGGAATGAACGGGAAGTGAAGAGGTTTAAAGACTGTAATCTCGCGTTTCATTGGAGAGATGGCCCATCAGAATTGATCCCTATAAGCAGAACTGTTTTAAGAATCCAAACAAAGAAACACCCCAACAAACAAGCAAACAAACAAAACAAACAGCTCCACACATTGTAAAATAAGATGTATGTTAATGTTCAAGATTTTTTATTAAAATAGAAACTGTGTAGTCGCAACAACCACTCTAATGATTTGAAAATAATAACCGCAAATTACAATAGGAAAATTAAATTAGTACCTAAATAAGCCAAAATTAGCAAGAGTATTATAGCATGCGAATTCCTTTTTCCTGTAATATTTTCTGCTAATTTCAAAACGTAAGGCAAAGTAAAAGTATAAGTTGTATTTTTTTTAATGTTTACATTGCTTTCTTATAATTATTATGCACAGTTTAGCATGGAAGCTGGATTTTTGGGCATTGCATGGTGAGGTACCAATGTATGATAATTATCCAGTTTGCGCTAACACCATGTGTATATCTACTTTGCTGTGTAGATTTGTTCTTGAGAACTTGTCTTGCTATTTATTCTACTGCCGCGGAGCAGATTTTGGAATTCGGGAGACTACTTAATATTCAAAACTTAGTCTTCATAATTCCGGTATCTACTCCGCGGCAGTAGACAAAAAATAGCAAGACAGGTTCTCAAGAACAATACACAGCAAAGTATATTCATTGGACTGAGTGTTACTGCAAACTGCATAATCAACACGAGGAAAGATACATCTAAGCAAGTATTTGAAAGCATTTTTATTGAACCCAACTTTAAATTGTTTGTTCTGTGCAAGTATCCAGGATGAGAGTTGCTCATGAGTTGTGGGTGAGGATTGTCCAAAATATTTTAGTTCATCGACAAGATTGTAAATAGCCACTGAGATAAAATCGCTTTCCTGAAGCCTGAGTTTTAATTCAATATTAAGTAAATGAACAGAAATCCAACATAGAGTAAGGTTTTACAGAACAAAAGTTACATTATTTTTGTCCAGACCAATTCAGAGTTAGTGAAAAATGTGATGTTTCTTCTTGTGAACTACTTTGGGCAACCATTTCAACCATTTGAAAACTTTACTAATTCCTCGTTTGACTTTTTGCTCGTTTTCGATCGGTATGTCCCCACGACCTCTCAACGTTATCGTCGGTGTAACTGTTGTCACCTCCGTGGTGGGCTCTCCTGTCGCCTCAGTGGAGGTTGTTGGTTCGTGAGGAGTTACAGTCTCATTTATAGCGCCCTCAGTCGTTGCAGTTTTCTCAGTTGTCTGCTCTGGTGTGGTGGTGGCCTCCGGTTGGCTGCCTTCTCCTTCGTCCTCCTCTCCCATTGGCCAGAAGTCGATGTCTACGGGCCAGTTGCCATGCTTCAGGAGCGTGATTGCTTTGAGGATGAGTTCGAGTTTCAGTTGTTGTTTGGATTTGGTGAAGAAAACAATGTCTTTGTATTCGC
The DNA here is from genome assembly GCA_021014325.1 of Plazaster borealis. NCBI lineage: Eukaryota > Metazoa > Echinodermata > Asteroidea > Forcipulatida > Labidiasteridae > Plazaster > Plazaster borealis. The sequence continues at coordinate 26,040,680 of CM037474.1, forward strand.
CTTTATAAACCTAAGTGAACAAAAATACAGACAACAGTTTACCATTTTGCATCAATTTCGGTTTGTCAACTATTATGAGCATCCAGGTCACAATTTCATAAAGCTGCTTTTAGCACAAAACATTGCTTAACACATTTCTGCTGAGCAAAAATGAGCAGGAGATCAGTCATTTGTACGAGTGACCTAGTATTTTGACTGGTAACCTAAATCTTGTAAGCAAACTTGTTTTGTGCATGCTTGTCTACTTTTTGTACGTAAGCAACTTTATGAAATTGGGCCCTCTTTAGAGGACGTTTTAAAAAGGCAAAGGTGAAATATCATCTTCTTACCTCCAGAACATCGATTGCCTTCAGCAATAGGGCGAGCTTGAGATTCCCTGTATCAACGGCGATATCCAGGTCAGATTTGTGCTCCTAATAATAAACAAAGAACAAAATCAGTGAACAAACAACAAAATAATTTCGCAACGCTCACTTTGTAAAATTACTCTCTTGTTATTGTCACAATGTTGTCTGGTCCATAACATGTGTAATGACTAAGTAATGCTCTTTTGGGGGATTCTTTAGTACCGTACTTGTTCAGGCCACAAGATACAGACTCAGGTAGAGCTCTGTTTGTTTTGTGGCTTCCATTCTAAGTGGCAAAAGGTCATTAAGTGTATATCTGTACTTGAGGGGGCGCTGCACCCCTCACAAGTGTCATCGATTAATGTACAAATATCCCCACATTCTGTTTCCCACTTCTATTAATCCAATGCATAGAATTTACTTAAATTAAACCCAGTATTTTTTGTCTAACCAAACTGGGGCTGGAAGAAAATGGTCTGCCTCTTTTATCAGAAGAGAACAAGTTTTTCGTGTTTTGTATGTTAGCAAAAGAGGGCGACATATTAGAATTATGACGAAGGTTGCCGAAAACACAATGATGATGCCGCGTCCGAATCAAGCGACTTCGGCTACGGCTACTTAGCCGTTAGCTGCAACGACGACAACGTTGAAGAATAGGACTTTTTGTTCTATTCCGGCCATGGCCACTTCCGCAGCCATAAATTCGGACGCGGCCTAAGCTAGTTATTCTTACGTGTATGATCCAGAGAGCTTTCAGAATCAGCGTGAGTTTCAGCTCGCCGATGGGGTGTCCAGCGAACATGGAGTTAAGTGGTCTATCCTGTAATGTAAAACAAAATCCAAATAATAATGTTGGGATTTAGTATCTGAGAATTATTCGGAATGTTTTGTGATACATTTCCGCGCTATCAGTGAGTATTGGGAGGAGATATAAAGCGGTTCTCAGCCCTTAACAAAGTTAACAATTTTCTAAGTTCTTTCACTAGGAATACGGACAATAGTTTCACCCACCATTCGGGTAGATATTAAAAGACATTTATATATTTATCAAGCTTAAACCATGCCCGATATGTGGCAGAGGGTGTCCCCTCAAATGTTCCCATCCTTTAAAACACTCTTTTCCGCTTGTACGGAAGTACCCCACCCCAAGTCCTCTAAGGAATTCCTGAGATTCCCAAAACACAATAATGAAGACACAATAGGAAGGGAGTACACCATGCCACATATCGAACACCAATGTTCAAGCTAGTGTTTTATAGTTGATACCATGTCTACGGAATTAGTACAGTGACTAAGACCCTCCAAGGGAAGACCCAAGAGGAGGGGGTAACCGTCGACCGAGAGGTGAGACCGGCGGGGAGACCTACAGCCGGGTGTGATTCGTTCGTTTATAATGATTCTAGGGGTTGCTTTTTTATAGAATTGAACAAAATTTCGAAAAAAAATTCCTAATATATAAAAGCAATTAGTCATGATTGTGTTTTTGAGTAGGCCTATACTCGAAACAAGATTGTATTTCTTAGTTTTTATTGAATTGATTTGCTTACCTTCAACAAAACAATCGCCTTCAGGATGAGCTGGAGTTTGAGTTCGTCAGGCATGCTGCCATAGGGTGGCAACCACGTTGGTACAGATAGTGAGTCTCCTTCATAGGACTATTGACAAGACAAATAAATAAATGAATAATCAATCCTCGGAGATAGGCGCAATACAAATTGTCTTATACAATTAATATTATAACGAGTTCTCAACAACGATTGTCTTGTTCCCTATATGCAATAACGTTCATACATATGATTTATGATTTCTAATGGGGCCAGGCTGTTTACCTTCTAGCCTCAATTTGGTTACACTGATTCAATTGAAAGAACGGAACTCTGAGACTGGTTGGTTACACTGATTCAATTGAAAGAACGGAACTCTGAGACTGGTTCTCTACTTCTAGATTTTGACCGGGGCTCGATTTCACAAAGCACCGAAATTCATTATAAGTAAGTTGTCAATATTGCCACACACAATGATTTGTATTGTGACATCACACTTTGCTTTTATAGTGGGGCAGATAGGGGAAATATGGGGGAATCGTGCCTTTGATGATACAAACAAGCATGGAATTTGGCACACAGTCCTGAGTGTGCAAGGGAAATATATTTGGCTATAGGCCTATATAGAGCAATCGCAGATTTTAATTTTGAGAAATTATTGGTTGAATAACAAGCAATTTTCAACATTTTCAAAATGGCTGCCATTGCTTGTTATACCTTTATTATTTCAAAGGACAAATCTGCGATGGCCCTATCGTCAAATCAATTTATCATGATTTACTCTGACTGTGTGTCAAATTCCATGCTGGTATCATCAAAGACACAACCCATCACCTACACCTGCCGTACTATTAGCAATTCAGATTGAGTCGCAGTAAGATCAATTCGTCCGCTCAGGACTATAAGGTCATTAGTGCAATTTGTATGGATTACATAAAGTTGCTTTTGCATACTTTGGAGCTCCCGGTAAATGGGGTTTATTTATCAAGAGTGTCTTCAGAGTATTTGTTTGGCAAAACGAAACTTTCCCTTTCTAAGTTAAAACATGTTTTGTTTTACGCCTTTTTTCATTTAATGACCGTTTGATTGATTGGTTGATTCTTGATTGATTTGGTTTATTGCTATCTATATCAATAGAAATTGCCATGGCTCTCGTGCTTAAAAATACATGAAATTACAATAGAAAAATATATTAGTAAAATAAGAAATGCATAGTAATGATACATTGCGAGTAACTGCAATTAATGACCTTATAGCACTGAGACGAATTATATCTCTTTGTGGAATTGAGACTAGCTTGCCCAAAATAAACCCTGAAGACTCGCGTGCATTTTGAACAACATGAGAGCGAGCCTCGTGTTTCCCATTCACATGCGCATTGCTCTAACGTAAGAAGAAAACATAGGGGACATTAGATTGTCGAAGGGAAAATTTTGATTCATGGATTTCGAATGACCTATCACGGTCAATGAGAGAGACCTCACCTTCAAGATCACGAGTGCCTTTAAGATGAGTTCAAGTTTGAGGTCGTCTCTCATCTGAGCAGGAAACATGTCATCCACCTCAGCCTCCTCCTCTGACGTCATCTGAAGACAGAATTACAAAGAGTAAAGTTTTCACAGCGAGTTGAATAAAAATGTACCATAAGAACCACATGTCGGCCCAATATTCCCCTCCAACTAATGAATGTCTCAAAGAATATCGATGGTTTTATTTCTTTGAAAGGTCCTCAGAGCTACCAAATTCAACAAATTACTATCTAAAACAATTGACGGGAACCATAAATACGCATTAGAAAGCAAACAAATCAGTTTTATGCGAATCACGAACAAATGTAGGATAAGGAAATGTTTTTTTCTTTTCAGATGTTTTGGAAGATTTCTTACCATTTCTGATAACATCATTTCGTCATAATCGATCTGGTCAACCGACGGTGTGGTCTCTGCCTCACTGCGCCCGTGGAGGATGTGCGCTTCTGATGACGTCACCACACACATCAGCATCATCATCATTCCTATGATACCCGCCATGATGCTCGCCATGTTTGCTCAAAGTTGATCGACTCTCGATGTTTTAGCCAAAATATCTTGTAACGATTTCGTTGATAGTTCTTCTGCTGCGAAGTTTGTTGCTGAAATTTCACGAATGAAGAACCCTGGTCAAGTGTGTGTATTATAAAGGATCTCGACAGGATGCAAAAGGCACTCCCAGGTTTGCACAATACAGGCTGGTTTACACCGGTCTATAACTCTTGCAGTATCATCATTATTGACGTTATTTCCTATGTCATTTCTGACCGCCCACTGCATACGCAGCAAATAGTACGAACGTCCACCTCTCCCAAATTACGGCAGTGTCCAATAACCTACGCTAAACGAAACCAATGACTTCACGGATTTTTAAGGCCTCCCTCATCATGGGTACTTACCAACCTCGTTCCCAGGGGTGTTCGATCTCGCTAGAGGCCATTTTTATCCCCAGCATGCGCCGCTCGCTGATAACGAGAGTTATCGATACTGCGCACTAGGGTCGATTTCACAAAACTCTTCCTAACTTAGGACTGCTCCTATAGGCAATGCTAAGAGATAGGACTATAGTCTACAGTTAAGACCAGTTACTGGTCCTAACTTCAGATAAGACTAGTCTTATCTCTTTGTGAAATCGGCCCCTGCCTATGTTAGCGAGAGTGGGATACTAACTGGTAACTGTTATTGGCCCTTTTCGAAACAGTGGCTCTCTGCTTCGGCTCCGTCTTAGGCTCCGTCTGTTATTTTGAAATCTTGCACTTTCCGTACGGTGCTTCACAGAGGTTGACAGAACATAAGCCGGAGGATTGAAGCCGAACCCGTGGTTTCGATAAGGCACTAAAACAGAACTTCAGATTAAGTTTAACTTCTGTTATGCAAAACAAAAACAATCAAACAAACAAACAACAAAAACAAACAAACAAACAAGGGAACAAACAAAGATATAAGCACCTACAGGTAAAGCAGTTTGCGAACCGTTACTGATTGAAATGTAACACACCATTTTCAAATCTATCATAGTAAGGAGGCCTATTTTGACATCAATGGTTAATTTCGCACCTATACATTGGTTGTCGTTTCACCAGTGGAAAATTCAAGGCTTGATTTTATAAAAATGTTAAGCACCAAAAAGTTGCTTAGCATAAAGAAATTTTATAATCAGAAATGGGTAGCCAGTCAAAATACTATCATTGTTTACATTGCTCGTGACTGGATACCCCTATATAAGATATTTATGTCTTATTTAAAGCTTTTTAACTATCTTTAAACCCCGACAGTTTCTGGGGCCCCCTCCTTGAAAGGTACTCCTAGCAATAAGGAGGGTGCAGAAACTGAAGTAAAGTGAGTGTGCTATAATTATAGTTATGCATTTTAAATGTTTGGTACACTAACTATTTCACCCCAAAGTTACATTCAATCCTTTGATATACATTTCAAAAATGGAAACGACTTTTGACTAATTGCCAATCATGGGTTAACTAATTGAAAAGTTTAGAAATAAAAAGAAGAAACTAAAACAATATCTTATAAATTATTCATGGGACAGGGTTTAGATTACTAAAAATGAAAACAGTCAAAACAAAAAGGGATCTGCCCCCCCCCCTGCCTCCCCTCCTACGTGATGTGACGCCATCTTTCAAGACTATTTGTAGCGTAGTATATAAAGCGACCAACCCACATACACAGTCGTCATTTCTATTCAGTCACTGTCTTTTTAATAGACGCGTTGTCAACTGTCGGGTCTTTTCCTTTCAGTTTATTTGCCGGGGAGAGTCGGTTGGTTTCTTCTGGTTTCCTAAATACAACAAGCAAACTACAGGAAGCTGTTGGAATGATATTAACGGGATGTTGGGCTTGGTACAAAAGTGTGTCTTTTGTTTTTCTCTGTTAGTTTTTAACAAAGTTCAAGCGTTTGAACTGACGCGCACTTTCATTTCATTTTATTAACATCACATTTCATGGCCCACAGGCCAAATTGGATGTGATTTATAATCAGTAATTAGCAATATACTAAAAACGGTGAGAAATTTACAAGTAGGATTAAAAAACGTTAAAACAAACACCTAAAAACATGAATGGATGAGGAATACAAAACATTTTCAATGACTGAAAAAGCAAAGCGAATTACAGTATAAAACTTGAGAAAGAGTAAAAACAAACTTAACAGTGAAAGACTAAAAACGGTATCCGTTGAGCCACGGTTGGACGGCTGAGACCGTTTCCAAATGTTAGCGGCTGTGGCTGTGGCTGTGGCTGTGGCTGGATCACCACAGGCTGCCCTTAGCAACAGCCTAAGTAACAGTGGCTGCATGGACTTTAAAAAAATGCTGAAAGAATTGAAACATAAAAATAATAGCCAGTCTTGGTCATGCATGACATTTTTTTGTTACTGCTGTGATATCTTGAGATTTGAAAATCGGGGTGGAGGGACACCCAAATTATAACCCCTTGTAAAATAATATAAGTCATTACCGTTGAAGAACCTTCCGAATTAATTCAAGCCTTGCTTATCTTCCATTTGTATAGCTTTACACGTACAACGTGCTACAATTGTTCCCCAATAAGTCCACGGTGTGTTATACTAGGTGCCTAATGATTATACCAAAAAGGTCAGGTTGTATCCAAAATGGCGGCTACATCTACGGCTACGACTGTTGCTAAAGGTGTTACTAAGGCCGCCCTATGCTTCAACGCATAATGACGCGGTGATCCAGCAGTAGCCGTAGCCAAAGACGTAAATTCGGACAAGGTCTCATACGTTTTTCCTTTGCAGAAGAAAACAAGATGGCTATACTCTACGAAAAAAGGTTTATTTCAAAGGCTGTGTCCGAATCAAGCGACTTCGGCTACGGTTACATGGCCATTGGCTGCAGTGACAGTGTCTTGAAGAATTGGTATTTTCAGCGATCTTGACCCAATTTCATAGAGCTGCTTAGACAATATTATTGAACGGTTTCTGATAAGCAAAATTAAGCAGGATACCAGTCACAGTTGGTACAAGTGACATATTCTGGCTGACCTCATTCTGGTAAGCATGTTCACTAGCTCTTTTTGTGCTTAAAGGCAGGGTATACCTTTGGTAATTACTCCAAACATTAATGACCATAAAAACTTACTTTGTAAATAGCACTGGAGAGCTGTTGATATTATAAAACATTATTAGAAACGACCCCTTGAAGTAATGTAGTTTAAGAGAAAGAAGTATTTTTTCACCCCAAAATTTGAATCTGAGAAAGGCCTCAGGCATGAAGCAATTTTCAGGCATCTGACTGCACACAATTCAATGCAACAAGGGTGGTTTTTATTTCATTTTTTCCTTTCAACTTCGATGACCAATTGAGCCCAAATTTTCACAGGTTTGTTATTGCATATGTTGGGATACACCAAGTGAGAATACTGGTCTTTGACAATTGCCAAAAGTACACCCTGCCTTTAAAGCTGTGAAACTCAGCCACACTGGCAAAGCAGTAAATTCAGACACAGCCACAGTCTAGTTTCCTTTAAAGCCAATCCCGTTACCCGTGGGTATAGTTGTGACGTATAAAGAAGGGAATGATTCGCCAGTCTACAACGGGGAAGGCGTCATCACATCCAGGGCTTGGTGTTTAGGTGCGCCTTGGTCTTTCCTGACAGCGACCCTTTATATTCTACACTTTTCCATCAACCTGAACCATTGAATGCAGAGCTCGACCGATCACGGTGATAACAAGTCAGAAGCAAAGACGAGAGATTACTAACGAATTCAGGACCAACCACTGCATTGAAGGTAAGATACAATTCCAGCAAAAATAGTTGCAAAAATCTCTTATTATATTGTGAGTTCCGCTTTTCTGCTTTTTCTCGTTGATATCTCTTTGATTTCCAAGATAAACCGGCACATTGATCCGGAGGTCGCAGGTTCAAGTCCCGCTCTAGTCAAGTTTTCTTTGTTCAACCCAAAACGTAATGGGCTTATAGGCTTACGATATGATTGCCAAAACGCACCACAATGTGTTTTGTTGTTGTTGTTGTTGTTGTTTTGGGGTGTTTTTTTTTGTTTTTTTTTGGGGGGGGGAGGGTTTATATTCGTTCAAACCCGAAACTTGATTTAATATTTGACTTTAAGATAACAATTTCGATTTCACCATTCAAATTAAGATATTTAGATTTTACCATTCACATTTCAAATTGAAAAGGCAAAAGGGAATTCAAAAGCAAATGGAATATACAGGATTGGTAGAGCTGACAAAATATAGTCGCAGACAGTGTTCGTGTTGTGTGATCAACCATATATGAAATAACAAACCTGCAGGTGAAAATGGGGGCTTAACCCGTTGTGTGAGTCAGGAAAAATCCATGCACAATTTTCGGCATGTAAACACATTGTCCTAAAGCTGTTGTGGGTTTTTGTTTATGTTTTTTTTCAGAAACAGTTTTTCTCGAATATGACTTTAATTCAGAGGGAAATATTTCAAAGAAAAAAATGAATAAGCTTCATAATCAGTAAGCTTTCAGACTAAAATTAAACGATAATGTTTTTTATCCTTACCAATCCTGTATAATACCTTTAAACAAAATTTTGATTTGCATTTTTATATTTTATTTAATATAACATTTACATGATATCTTATCTCGAATATCTTTTCACACAGACGGAGACTTGAATCAGAATTGATATAGAATGGCGACTTTGAGAGCAGGTGTCATTGGAATTGTGATGATGATGATGATGATGATGTGTATGACGTCATCCAGAGCATACATCATCCACGGAGGCAATGAGGCACAGACCACACAAACCGTTGGCCAGACTGATAATGACGATTTGATGATATCGGAAATGGTATGGAATTTTTGGTTATTACAAGTTCATATTGATCCACAAATTAATTATAGTTGCATTTGCAACAACACTATATATGGAACGTTTAAATATAATGGATATTAAAAATGACAAGAATTTATGTTAAAATAATCCAAGGGTACAAAGACCCCATTTACGCCTTAAAAAAAAACCCCGAATCTCTAAATGTAAGGATACAGGGGCCCCTCTACGCCAGCCACTAAATAATTTTAAATCCGTTATTAAGGATTCATAATTTTATTATTGATTCACATTCCATTCGGCCTATATTGGATTTACAATCAGTTCGGACTTCGGATGCACAATTTGAAAATCAGACCCCTCTTTGAGAATCCGTAATAAAGGTTTTGAAGTTTGTTCTTTGTTGGCGCTAATAAGCGTTTTTGAGATAATGGTGGGTCCAATAGGCCTATGACACTGTTAGATTTGGGTAAATCTGTCTGTATAATTATAAACCTACACCAAACAGTGCACTCCTATAATTTCCACAATTTCGCTAAATGGGCTTTCCCACAATGCTGTTGGTATCATTGTTTATGTAAAGTTACCGTATTACGTCATGACACTCTCTGTGAAAACTTATCAGATATATTATTGTTTTCAGATGACGTCAGAGGAGGAGGCTGAGGTGGATGACATGTTTCCTGCTCAGATGAGAGACGACCTCAAACTTGAACTCATCTTAAAGGCACTCGTGATCTTAAAGGTGAGGATTGGACTTGCATCTTTCGACTTCGTTTGAATAAACTTATTTGTTTGGCTTAAAGGGAGGGTATACCTTTGGCAATTACTCCAAAAATTAATGACCATGAAAACTTACTGGTTAAAGAGCACTGGGGAGCTGATGATATCACAAAACATTGTTAGAAACGACCACCTTTGAAGTAATTTAGTTTTAGAGAAAGAGATAATTTTTCACCCTAACATTTAGCCTTTCTCAGGCATCTGAAAGCGCACAATTTTATGCAACAAATGTGTTTTTTCGTTCATTATTTTCTTGCAACTTCGATGACCAATTGAGCCCAAATTTTCACAGGCTTGTTATTTTATGCATATGTTGGGATACACCAAGTGAGAACACTGGTCTTTGACAATTACCAAAAGTATACCCTACCTTTAACTTTTCAATAAAAAACAGCTTTATATGGTCGTTGTTGAGAATGTAACTTGCCTTAGTAAAAAAAATTCATAGCATAATTATACTAAGTCTGTAATTTTTTTTTTTGTGTTTTTTTTTTTTTTTTTTTGTTTTTTTTTTTTTTTTTTTTTTTTTATTTTTTTTTTTTTTATCTTTATTACTTTTTTCAATTTTTTTTTTAATTCATAGATTTATTTTTTTTTATTTTTTTTTTTTTTATTTATATTTTTTTTTTTTTTTTTTTGTTTTTTTTATTTTTTTTTTTTGATTTTTTTTATATTTTTTAATTTGTTTGTTTTTATTTTTTTGTTTTTTATTTGTTTTTTTTTATTATTTGTTTTTTTTTTTTATTTTTTTTTTTTTCTTTTTTTTTTTTTTTTTTTTTTTTTTTTTTTTCATTTTTTTTTAT